>JAGDQP010050878.1:0-14138 GCA_022664845.1 Lepisma saccharinum | reverse complement strand
GTATAATATCTATGAAGTGGCCAGCAAACAGCAATAAAAACATACTTCTTCTTTAATACGATACCCTGAAATCCAATATTACTGCATAGAATTTCCATCCAATAAAGCAGTCAAATACAAATCACAATCAAGTTTATATTACCTAAGCTCATGTCCATTTCGTTCAGGGATTGAATGTATTTACGTATCTGATTATTCTCATCAAGATGTGGTATAAATCCAACAACCTATTATGTTCCATTTACAAACATAATCTGTTGCACATATCTCACAAATACTCATATAAGTTAACTTGCTTTCCATTCGTTAATAATCACCGACATTGAACAACGATGAACAGATTCAGTTACATTCAAACATTTTTTTTTTTTTTATAATTCCCATTTTTAACTGAAAATCTTTAATTCAACAATAATGCTTATTTCAAACCTTTTAGAGTAAAATATCAAAACTGCTTTTTCATTGTTGAATTAAATGCAACAAAATAAAATTAAACATTTCTTAATTAAATCATCATTCTAACAATTCACTCCCCCTCCCCCCCTAAAAAAATACAAATGCTCTTATCTGTATCCACAACGAATGTCATCAATTACTCGAGACACATCCTCCTGGATAGCATTCCAACAGTTTTTGTTTAATCATCTTAGCCACAAATTATGGCAAAAATTGCCCGAAACGTGCGGGCGACACCATATGAAAACAGGAAAACTTTCTTCGTATTCGTCCTAGAGACTTCAGTTTTGTTTTGTGGTATTTAGAATGAAATGAGCTATCGTCTGAAGTGAAATGTATACACCGCAGAGTAGCAGGTCAGGTACAGATCTCGCTTCTTGAAGAATTGCAGAATTCCGACCTCAGCCTGGTATTTCACCACCGGCCTCACCTTTAATTGTGACAAAAATTGTTGTACTGATAACTGGTAACATGTACTTGCACTATGACAAAAACTGTGATGGAGAAACAAGGAGAAGTGGATGAAAAAAATATTTTCGTTCATACAGAGTGGGCCAAAAGTCAGGTGACAGTCCTGTCACAGAAAAGGCTTTTGGGCTGGAGGTCAACATTGGCCACAAATGATGCTTTTGGCGTGGGGCAAGGGTTTTTTTTTGGGGGCAAGTATAAAAACCCAAGTGACCACCACGGCCGCCATGTTGAAGTTCGCCATATTTAATATCCCTTTAATTTGTTAAATATGAAGCTAAGCATGCGACACTTTTTATTATCAGTTTTCTCTCACGAATCCAATGCTGCTGTCCGCTTTGTCCTGTCACGAACCGTTGACTAATTATGGCCTGTTTTCTCCCTCTGTATATATACCTTACAAGCTCGAAATGACCACCCTGTACAACAATAATATGTGCCACACGCCTCTCTCTTCCACTCCTCATGCAGTCAGTAATGTCTCTGGACGCACGGCAGCACATGCATCCTCAATCTGCTGCACCAGAAGATGTAAATTCCGAATCTTGGCGGTGTACACCATGGACTTAAGGTAGCCCCGCAGAAAGAAGTCGAGAGGCGGGAGATCCGGAGAGCATGGTGGCCATTCATCTACGGCACGCTGAAAGCCAGCCAATACCTACGATTGCTGAATGAGGATATCCTGCCGTCAATGTTGTCGGAGGACGGTTCATATCCAACGTCCTTCCAACAGGATGGACCCATACACATTACGGACGTGGTGTGCGGTAATACCTGGATCAGCGGTTCCCTGGGAGGTGGATCGGGCGTCGGGGACCGGTGGAGTGGCCACCACAATCTCCGGATCTCACGCCTCTCGACTTCTATCTGTGGGGCCATCCTAAGTCCATGGTGTACTCCGTCAAGATCCTGAATTTACAGTATCTGGTGCAGTGGATTGAGGATGCATGTGCTGCCGTGCGTCCAGTGACATTGCTGGATGTGCATGAGGAGTGGAAGAGGCGTGTGGCACAGAGTGGGAAAACAGGCCATAATTAGTCAACGGTTTGTGACAGGACGAAACGGACAGTGGCATTGAATTCGTCAGAGGAAACTGATAATAAAAAATGTGTCACATGCTTACCACCCTTTTTAAAAAAATAAAGTGATATTCAATATGGCGGACGTGGTGGTCACTTGTGTTTTTCCGCTTACCCCACTCCCCAAGCATCATTTGTGGCCCACCCTGTTAATGAAAACATTTTTTTCATCCACTTCTTGTTTCTCCATCACAGTTTTTTGGCATAGTGCAAGTACGTGTTACCTGTACAACAATTTGTGTTACAATTCAAGGTGGGGTCGGTGGTGAAATACCAGGCTGAGTTCGGAATTCTGCAATTCCTCAAAAAGCAAGATCTGTACCTGATCTGCTACTCTGCGGTGTATACATTTCACTCCAGACGATAGCTCATTTCATTCTGAATACCATAAAACAAAATTGTAGTCTCTATGACGAATATGAAGAAAGTTATCCTGTTTCTTTTATATTTTCATATGGTGTCGCGCGCACGTTTCGGGCAATATTTGCCATAATTTTGAACCCCACCACTGATTTAAGTACAATTTACAATTTTGGCCTCAGCCTCAGAAATTCTATAACCATACCAAGCTTCATCAAAATCTTAGATGGTGTGGTGACATTTTCACTTTTTTGTGAATGATTTGATGTGGAATGACCCAGAAGCAAAGGTTGATTAAGTGTAGTCTTCTTTATTGGGTAAGATTACGCTTCCATGACAAAAGGATCGGGGGCTCATCACCCGGGAATTACCTGGTTCCTGATCTGGCCAGTCCGCCCTGCAAGTGTTGTTTGTATTGAAATATAATTAATAATATATGTAGAATGTAGTAATTTTGCACTGAATTTGATACGACAAAGACGTAGTTTATAATTTTATGATACACTTTAACAATAATGTCATTTGTAAATAATTTGTTAATCAAGATTGAAAGTGGAGAGCATCAAAATGTATAATCTTTTTAGTTGGAAGACTTAATCAATTCTAGTCGGTTACGAAATCAACAGATGGAAAGTAGTTTGTTTGGAGTACTGACTGAGCTCCAATACTTTCTTGTATTTCAATATCACAAAGGTAAAGTGAAGCAGATTTCAAACAGCAATATTATTCTACAGTTAAAATGACAGTCGTGATTGTATTATAACAATCTAAAATGCAATGCTTTTCTTTACTATGCACTTCTGTAAAGTGCCCTCATTTCAGGAATTATTTAAAGAGAAAATTAAAAAAAGAACAACAAAAAAAATACACTGGGTTTCAAAGTGGGCTCAACCCTGTGTATTTAAGCGACGGAAAATCTGTGGAGTTGAGAAAATTCGGGGAATTGTGGGAACACATGAGAAGATCCAGATACGCTACAGAAACAAAACACCAAGATATGCGGACTGTCTCTGGAAAATGGGGACGTTTATAACCTTCATTTAACGAGTAACTTACAACAGCAACTTTTTTATTACTTTATGAACTGAACAAGCCCTGTAGTCCAAGCCTGTTACAGGTCCTAAGGATAACGTCTCTCCACAGGTATTCCTCCCAAGAAAACAGATGAGGAAGGTAAGGACTAAAACCTTAAGCTGTGTATCATTTTAAGACGCTTGTTGTGGTGCACTGCTATGCTCCCGTTTCGCCACTATCAGGCTGTAGCAGCAGATAGCAGTTTATGAAAGATTAAATTTCCCATCTGACAATTTATTTCTGTTGCTACAAATATGATTGTATGATAAGTAATAACTAAAATTTCTGGGTCACTATCGAAACGGTACGCACTTCACCAGATACATATACTACATCATAGGGAAACCGTCTCGCGAGGGCGTATGTCAGCCGAAAAAGAAAGAGGAAACGAAATGAGAAAATATAAATATAAATGATAACGTCTACTCAGGTCATGAAAGGTAAAGTGATTAAACCGTGTAAGTAAGTCCCCGACAATATCCCAAATGCCGGAAGCAGAAGGTCCCTAAATAAAATCATTTGATACCACATCACATCGCAGGTATAAGTAAAGGAATAACTGGCAGGAAAAATACTTAAAAAGAATGAATGAGAGAGAGAGAGAGAGAAGAGATAACAGCAAGGCAGCCCACGCTACACACATGCTCTGAACTCGACTGCACCAGCAACTAGAAACATGAACTCGAGAAACGTTGAGATATTAAAAGAAGGGGGAAAAACTCAATAAATCAACTCACTGCATAAGCTCAAAGCAAAACTCTATTTACTTACACTGAGAACTTGCGTAGGAAAAGCCGACATGCGATGGAGAAACTCAACGCATTACTCAGGCAAAACGCAAGTGCCTTCACGGAACATCAGTGGGCAAACAATGCCTCAAAGTAACAGTCAACCCTTCCCCGGCAGAACTTCCAACATCAGTGCGAACATCCTCCTAATTTATTAACATCCTTTCCCCACTATGATAACCTTAAAGGGCATCCAGCTAGATGCATTCAATAACCTAGCAGCTGGTTGTCAGAGTCAAGTATCAGATTTTCAACCACAACGCAGACCGGAATTCTCCTCATCGGTTCTGCCTTCAAAGTCTATAAAATTTAAATATAAATAAGGAATTCTTAACACCAGAATTCATTCACCTTAAGTTGACTCAATATTTTTTTCCCTGCTGTCTCATTCCAGTTAAATGCTGTGACGTCAAAAATTGGACAGAGTGAGTAAATCATGGCAAAAGCAGCAATTGAATTTCACACATCTCTCACATTTCCAAGTCTACTCACAGATGAACAGAAGTTAAGAAATATCAGCCACTCTCCTTATTCATCAGACCTGGCAGCAACTGACTTACATCTGTTTCGGTATTTGAAGTCTGAGTGAGAGAACCGGAGCGATTTGAAGACGACAATGAAAGTGCATGTGTGATGTTCCATGATTTAATCACTCTGTCCGATTCCCGACGTCACACCATCCAGCTGGAATGAGACAGCAGGACAAAAAATAAAAAAATGCCTCAACTTGTAATAGAGTCGAAAGTATTTGAGCACAATATTAACGTCTCTACATGTTACATTACTATGTTATTCTAAATTCCGCTTGGACTACCCTCGTATGTGAAACCTTCTATGTCCAAAAATGTTTGAACATCCCATGATTATTCATATTTTAAACTTCAATACTAGCCTGGTGTTGCTCGATTATACGCATTTTCTGGTCTTTGTTCTCCTTCCATACATGATGTAGGAAGATAATCTAACCTCAGTTACGTTGCATAATAACCCGCACTCTTAAATTGTATATACTGTAAGGTTAGGTTACCCTTGAAGTGACTGCAATAGAGCGGTCTTGGATTCAGTGGCGTACCTGTGTGTGTGCTTTTGCGTTGAAACTAAACTTACCTTGTTAATCCGATGGGGTAAGATTTACCTCAAATAAAGTAAAATTTACAGTAGATAGATAATTTTAAAGTATGTAGGAGTGTTAAAACGCAAATTAGAGCAAGTTTTGGAGTCATGAAGCAGTCTAATAAGGGTGAAAGACGTAGATATACGGAGTACTATATGAGCTTACGTCATGGGTGGAGATTGGGAGTAGCTGATTGTGTCAACTGTGTAAGATTTCAAAACGTGTATATATATAACCCATCATAACCCACCGTAGGATATCTTGTAAAAAAAAGTAAACAGCAAGAGCTAAAAAAATAATTAAAAAAGTGCGTGCCACCATATCCCGTTCAGAATCAACTGGAGTGCGTATTTTACATAATAATTATTATAGGGTGGTTTCCGTAACACATTTCCTGTCGCTAACTGTCGAATTGTGCGTGTGGAAGTGCCAGAGATAATTATTTTGTAAAAACGGTTTGTGTAGAGCGTATAATATTAGTAGCTTGCTCAAGTTTGGAGCAGATAAAGTAACCTAATTTAGCCACCCGATATATTCAATTTCACGATACTGTAGTCACGCAATTGCGAAGGACAAGTGTTGTAACGCAAAGAAAAACTTGCCGCTATATTTGTATCTATTAATTAATTAGAGTAAGAATTACATATCATGGGTTTCATTTTTTCTTTTTTTTTAATTTCAGCGTTGGTAGGTGTTTATAGAAGTGTGATGAGCGACATAGCAGAACAGCTGGCTGGCGTAAACAACACACGATCCATTTCTAAGCTACTACTTAAAACGACCTGATTACCAAGAAAAAAATCTTTGTACGGAGGACCGGTTAACTTAACCCCTATTTTTAACGTGACCAGTATCAATTCAACCAGCAGTCACGTTATACATAAATAATACACCTAGGCTGCCGACTCAAATCAAACAATACACTGAAAATTTTAATATATTCAACATGCATCGTCTGTAATTCACTAAAACTAGTCATGTTCACTTTTACATTAACTTAAAAACATGTTTATATTCTTAAGTTATTGAAAACAATAGCTACAATAACTGTCTACCTGAATGTTGTCTCTCCAACAGTGAAATAAAAGGTTATATCTCAAGAAAACTTCTCATTTTCAATACCCCAAATAAATTTCAATTTTTGCGGGTGTTGTTGACCAACAATTTTTTTTAAAAAAACAAATTCTGAAATGACAAAAGTCGCTTTATAGAAAACTGTATATTGTTTCTTTTAACCACATACTATTTTATAAAGCATTCAAAACAAATTATACTTAAATTTACCTTCCCGTTATTCACTAACAAAACCCTTTCCGGTTTCCATACGAAATTTCCAATACTCCGAAAAATACTTCGCGCGATTCCAGACTCCAGCATTTCTTCTTTCTCTTCTATTTCCATATTCTGTTCAGCGTTGCCTACCAGAAAGATGAGAATTATCGTACCAGTTGGCCAAAAATTATCGATTTTACAATAAAAAAATTCCTTTCGTTAGGCCTACAGGCTGAGGTAGACCTCGAAGTTTTTTTTTATTTTCAAAAATTCAAATCCCGCCTTATATGACAGCTATCGAGAAACTATTTATTGATTTGTAGTTTATTCATCAAGAGCTGTTCAACGATACCCCACAAGACGTATATATAGAGCTTTGATTCGCTGGGAGCGCTGCCCCCAACTTTAGTGCTTTTGAGAGGCTGCGCCCGAAAAGGGGAGATTTGCTCTATTTATTGTAACAACCTACTCTTGGTCATAAACCTTCAAAGAAAATTTAGTTTCTCTACCTTCAATGATTTGGAAATTGGGTTTTGGGGGCGGCCATTTTGGATCCAAGTTGACAATTTTTTTGAAAGTGTTCTTATATTGTTGTGACCTACTTGTGATGGTACACCTTCAAGTAAAATTTCATTTATCCAGCTCAAACGGTGTGCAAAATGGTTTTGTAGGTCCGCCATTTTGGATCCAAGATGGCGTCTTTGGATACATCATGTAGTATTTTAGTAATATACAAGTTATAATGTACCTTGTTACCAAATTTGATAGGTCTAGCTGCAGCCGTTTAGGCTGAATATTCTATACAACAATGAGTTCGGCGGCCATTTTGGATCCAAGATGGCGACTTTTTAAACATTTCGTAATATTTTTATGAACTACTAGTAACAATACACCTATATGACAAATTTCGAATCTCTACCTCAAACGATATGGAAAATCCATTTCTTGCTTCTGCCATTTTGGATCCAAGATGGCGTCTTTGAATTCATTAGGTAACATTTTCGTAATCAAACAGTGATGTTGTACCTTTATGCCAAATTTGATTTCAATAGCCCCAGCGGTTTAGGCTGTGTATTCTATACAACAATGGGTTCGGCGGCCATTTTTGGATCCAAAATGGCGACCGATTTTGCTCATTAACGAACTTAACCGAGCTATTAAGCCTAGAAATAACATACTAATACTTGTTTCAAATATCGTCCAAATTATGGCCGCTAGCGTGTTAATATATAAATGTATACATAGATATCGTACCGATCTCAATAGGTATATTACCTAATTATCATATTGCATTATTATTAATATCTTATATTTTTTTATTATTATTATTATTTTAGTAGTAGCAGTTGTAGTAATACCTACTATTCTTCCAATGCTGGTAACATTTTGCCATGTATTAGCAAGATATCCAGCACTATTTGGAGTTTTATTCCTAGAGTTGCAAAACTTACTAAGAACAACATTTTGCATGGTTTTCCAAGTTTATTTGTTCGTATAGCTTCTTTCAGTTCGTCGCAAATTCGAAATTGAATTAAAACTTTAACAGATTTTGGACTTTACGGGAAATCGTGTGTAATTCTTTGTTCTTACTATGAGAGAAGGAATTAGAAAGACAGCGACCAGAATCTGGGTACTAGACACCATTCCGACATTCGCCCTCGTTCGAGTGAGGTGAAATCCTGAGTAAGCCTTAGTCAACATGGTCGTCGTGAGTAGCATTTCAGGACGCCTTCTCGATGCTTATTCAGAGTCAACGATCGTAATCCCAAGACAACGGGGAGTGGTTCATCACACGTTAGAAAAACTAACCAAAGCGGGATTCCTGGCTACATATCCTTATCATTTTCAATAACGCAACTGAAATCTTGTTGATCTAATGCACTCTTTTCCATACTCATATTATACTTTTTCAGCGTGGTATGAATATTTTCAAATTGTCATTCGCAACACAAGAAACGGGGCGGAGAATCATTAACATTCCACACAAGAAAATAGAACTAGGCACAAGCGCATGAAATCCCTTAACCAGTTCTAAACAATAGTGATCAGTATTGTTTTGTACTAACATCTTTCAATTTGAGCTGCTGTACACAAAAACATTAGAAGAAGCGTGCTGGGAGAAAGACGCAACAAACCAATAAATTTACTCTCAGCGAATATGTGACGGTACAGCAAACGGCAATAAGTTTTTATAGATTGAAGCATGAACGGCCAGAGAAAGCCTCAAACGTTTCTGTAGAGTGAGAGAGAGTGTCCGACATGCAAATTGCTGTCAAAGTATTTGGAAAGGGTACTTAACCGTCTGACAAAAGTCAGTTGACCGACCATCCTTTCTTTGCACTTGTTGCAAATATATTTCTCACAGAATTATCGTACATTTCCATATATTATCGTACAGGATTCTCGTACATCGTACAAGGGGCAAAATTATCGAACAAAACGATAATATGCTGGCAACGCTGATTCTGTGCTCTGTACAAATCTCGAAACTGTGGCAGAGAAGAGCACTTAATGGCGAGTCCACACTAGGCCAAATTTCTATGCATGCACATGATGATGTCTCGCCTCGTACTTTGCGATTTCTGTGAGTAGTCAATAGAAATTCTTAAGCACGTGTTTTAACTGGCTATTCAGTTCACCCAAAATGGCAAATAAAACACGCTGCTTGATTGATACTCAAAATGATTTATAGATACTGCCTCAATCATTTTGTAATGTTACTGTTATCATTGTTTATAGAGTTGTCAGATACTGGAAGCCATAGTTAGGTTCATTGCATGTATCTACTTGTATGAGATGTTCAGGAGAAGAACAATCAAAGTCCATTTTAAAAACTGTGAGAAAACACACATTTAAGGTGTAAGTACTTACATGTCAATTTCTTCTTTACCTTTAGGCACTTTGGCCAAAAGTACATTTAAATTCAAATGCTTCTTATACTCTAAAATTTGTTTTCTCACAACTTTAAAAAATGGACTTGGATCGTTCTTCCCCTGTACTCTTCATATATTTATATTCAACTAGCGTTCACATGTATAACCACAAAACACATTTCCGATACATTCAAAATATATTTTCCTTATTTTCGCAAGCTTTTTTTCTGGAAACGATTGAAATTATATACATAGTGGTCGAAGTGAGGCGGTATATACAACCGTTTACCATACCACCTCTGGATTTTGAAAGCTAAAAGCATACCGTCACCGAAACATGCGGTACTCATGTTCTTATATATCATTGTGTAATGTATCTCGGTTACTATTAGAAAAACATACATTCTCTATTCATCTCGCACTAGAAACACTGCAATATTAGGGTTACCAAACCTCCGTATTTTGTACGAACACTCCGTAATTTAAAGTCTCTGTCCATGTCTGTACCGTACTTTGCAAAACCTAAGTAAATGTCCGTGCTTTTCACTTGGTCATTGACTTTTAATTATTTGAAACCCACATATTTCCACAAATAGATTACAGCATGTAGAAAGCCCCTTAGCCTGTCAACCAACAGCACTGGAAACAAAACAGCGGAGAACTGTAGGAACATTAAAACACAACTCTGGTCGCTCACCTAGGAAACCTCACCATACTTCACAAACCAAATGTGAGGTTTCCCCTAACGAAGAAGTCATCACACAAGGACTGGAAACCGGCTACTAGCTGAACCATCTCAACCTAGATCACAATAGAGCTAAAACACAGTTTCACCAGCCATGGTCATCGCCCTCTGCCTACACACTCGACGAGTAAAATAACGCACGGTACCGCACTGGTAACAGCAGAAAACATTTTTGCTGAAAAAATATTTAAGTACGAGAGAAAACAAACAGCAAGCATACGATTATTAGAATAGCAAAAATCCATGTCACGAAGACTCGTTGAAACATCACAATCGACGAAATAGCTCAAAGAAAACGTAAGCTAAAGATGAAGGAAAATGGGGGGATTCTCCAACCCACCCAAAGAGAGAACCATGAGAACAACCCACCCAGAAGCACAGAAAGGCGTTTGAGTAGCGTGAATCTCCAATAAACAGTCATCAGACTGGAGACGAAATACTTAAGTTTGCCCTTAAACACTCATAAGAACGTAGAACGTAATATTTGAAATAAATCATGAAAACATGACACGTAGACATCGCGTGAAACTGTTAAAGCAAAAAACTGCAAGATCACCAAAACAGCGCACTTAGACCAAATAAACAAACACGAATACTACAGTAGAACCTACAGCACTAGCTTCCGCCAGTGGCATTCGTCATATTCAAACAGAAAGAGAAGGAGAAAGAGAAAAAAAAGTTTCTAGTAACTATCTGCCAGAAGATGACATTGTCACTTGGCGTTCAAGGTCACTGTACCTAATTTGTGAAATATCAGCGGCATGAATCAAAACGGTTCATTAATGGATATTAACAAAAGCTGGAACGCTAAGCAATTTAGGCTAAACTAATTTACATGCATTCACTTAGATGCAAAGCAAAATATGGGTTCGCGACGTAACTTGCACTGGACATTAAAACTGCAATCAAAATAAAAGGATTTTGCTGCTAATTTGTCTCTTACCCACAATAACTTAAACTAAGAATGTTTGAGTATACTCCACAGACTGAACCTTTAAATGAAAGTTAACAAACACTTTCTATTCACTGTTTATTTCCATAATGAAAACTTCAAGCTTCTAAATCACAGAATAACATTTGTACCAAGGTATATCTACTCCGAAAAAAAAATATGAACAGTTCCATAAGTAAAAGAATGTCATCGACAGATCGTGACTTCGATTTCGAAGGGAAAATTAAAAAAATAATTTCAATTAGTTTCAGTCCAATGTTGTGAACCTGCTCATTCGAAACTAACTTTTTCATACATTTTGTTAAAACAAAATGTGTTTGCAAGTAACAATTTGAATACAATTCTAAATACGGCTATGACAAAAGCCGAACTAGTAATGTGAAAATATTTATAACTCGCTGAATATTTCGGTAAACAAAATTTGTATATTTTCAATTTGTAGCAGCAAATTCGAATCATAACATTTTTTTCAAAACATCGAAGATCAAAGTGTTATTGACGCTGGGCCACTTCCACTTAACGCACTTTTATAGAATACTTCAAATACAACAAAAAATCTTAGTGCAAGGTCATGGTAATGAATATATTGAACAAAACCTCATAACTTATCATTTTTCGAGCTCAGTTGCCTGTCCTTAAAGAAATGTCTTCAAGTTCATTCACTACAGAGGAACACGCTCCTCTGCTCACTGGTGATAAAAGACTGCGCAGTCCAAAACAAACAAGACTATTACCGATCCATAGTTTGGTCTATATACTGTTGGAGCTTATGGACAACAGCTGCAGTTTCACTTATTGTACTACCGCCTGACGCACACGAAATTCCGTTACTGTTATTTCTCTTTAATGATCCTCCGTAAAGGTTTTATATAACATTAGTACGAAAATTAATTTTCTAATTCCTCATTTACACATATTTAAGTATCTAATATAACCATAGTTTCATTTGAAAAAACTTTACGGGGCACGAGGGAGAATAAAGTAACAGCGATTGGAACGTTGCCGCTCGGCTATGGCAACCCGAAGTGAGAGAACGGCTGCAGCGAGCTCAGTTTCGTTTCTTTATTTAGCGATCAAACCGGCATCGCTGTTGCCATAAGAGCAACATACTCTTAAGTCTGGATGGACAATAGCAGACCATAACAACAGACAAGAAAGACCTCAATTCTCACATTTACATTCATAAACAACAAGGACAAGTTAACAAATGTTCATATATGCAAAAATCAACATATTAAATAAGTTTATTAAAATTTAATAAATATCAAAGAGTAAGACTTTATTCTGGCGAGAAGAATCTACCAATAATAAATAACCACATACTTAAGATGAATCATTGCTTCTCGTCCAATGACAGCAGGTAACACTGTTACTCGATGAGATGATTTGTAATAAACGAAAGATGCTACGAAAGTAGTTTGGGAAGAAAGAAACCTTGCGCCAGAATAGAGCAACCAAAGAAAACGAAAATAAACACCTTTGCTGGTCAAAAGAGTAAAAGCAAACTGGAGATCATCACTAAAAATCTTTCCTTTGAAGATCGACGTAAATAAAACAGAATTGACCGGAAATAAATACCATAAAACGGAATTTAAGGCCGTTACAAACATTTATAAAGACGTTACACACACACATGCAAAGTTTTCATACAGTAATTAATTGTAGTATAGACTAGTATTTGTTATCGCCTAGCAATGTTCCTACAGTCTTTGTTATCGACTAACAATAGACCTATTTTTTGTTAAACACAGATATATTCAAACTTAATGACCAGAAGTTCCTCCAACCTTGGCAACAGAGAAGTTCCAAATGGAAACAAACATCTATGATTAGAAGGTAACCAAAAAAGTTTTAAACATTTTTGATAGTCACACAAAAGACTGTCACTTGTTGGCCCTTTTTGGCTTCCGACAGTGTGAGAAGTACCCACTTCCTCAGCTTGTATGCCTTCCTTAAACGGTGGAGGTGTAGTCTGACTGTTTAAGCAGAAACCTAGAAGCACTTGCCAAGCTCACCACACGTTTGGCTGCTACGTTGTTTATGGCCGCCTTCAGGCCCTGTTGGCGCCATCTGCGGAGTTTATCAAGCAGGGACAAATCTTCCAACCTGAATTTTTGGAGCCAATGCATGTGGGTGCGTTCATTACAGCATTATTCCCAAACGCTTGAGGTATTCGGCGAATTCAATCGGTTGCGGACAAGCCCACCTTAGTCTTAAAGCAGACAACCCTGAAGGATCTGCTTTGACACCTCCAGTCTTCACTATTACTCGAGCTATGCCTGCTATAAGTGCGAAAAGCAAATATCTTGGTTACGGTCAATGTTCCCACTCCCACCCCGATCCCTTTTCCAGTACCTGAGGCACTTCTTTCCGAATCAGTGATCACCTCTTCCCATGAGACGTCAAAAATGACAACCTTGTATTAAGGGTGTATTTCATGTTGGTGTCCCAAGTAATTGTCCGGAATTTTATTCTATTTAAATAAATGGGTTTTAAATTAATTTGCCCGTGTTTAGTCTGCAAATATTATGGTAACCCTATATACCGTATATATATAATAAATAATAAATCACAGCCATATTCACTGCTCCCACGCTGACCAGACGGGTTGGGAGAGGAGAGCCGAAGCTCTCACTGTGATCGCCACTGTCTTTTATTCACAGCAGCTTCCCAATTGTCCTCACGACGCTAGGTAAACACCGAAATTTTTAAACCCCCACCGGGAATCAAACCCGGGACCGCTCGCACTGAAGTCGAACGCGCTACCGACTACGCTACGCAGGAGCTCCGTAAATATATGTACATATATATATATGGCAACGCCCTAGCCGAGCTGGTCTACCGGTTCCCGTAAGATCACCGAAGTCAAGCAGCTCTGGGTCTGGTCAGTGTTTGGATGGATGACCGTTTCAGCACTCCAGATGGTGTTGCCTGTGCAGCGTCCACCCAGCGTCGTG
>JAGDQP010050877.1:0-14139 GCA_022664845.1 Lepisma saccharinum | reverse complement strand
TTAATTACTTCGCAAGATGGCAGCGTGTACTTGTAACGTCACATATTTTCGTTATTCTGATTGTACTTTCTACCTTTTGATACAACCCTATAGTCATGCTATAGGGTTGCTATTGTCATCTGCAAATGTAAGCACTACCAGGCGTGTAAATATGAAACCGGAATTTGTGCATAGACGGCGTTAGCTGTGGTTACCTGGTAGAGGCGTCTAAAGGGGTTGGTCTAGGCAATTTCACAGATTCGATTACTTTTATCAACTAATTTAAGACTGAACGTTGCATTTCTTCCTGGCGTATACTACGTTCGTCACATATAAAGATCATCATATTCGTCTGAAAGGACAATGGTTTATGGAAGAAGTGAAACAATATGTAACAGACAGGAGTGCGAGAAAAGAAAATGTTGGAACATTGATCAAAGTAAATTTAATTATGATATATTTTCATTGCCAAAACTATCTCACACAAGCGAGAAAACTACAGCTGGAGTGTTGCAGTCTATACATAGCTCTACACACAGCTATACAATTGACGTGGCCTTATCAATGAGATTAGCTAACAAGCTTTTTATCTGTTTTCAAGAGCCACAATGTACTTTTTGCCCAAAAGTTTCAAAGACACTTGACGCAACATGTCAACAAAGCATTCATGCGGTGGCAGGTAAAAGTGGGAAAATGACGAAAGAACATATTGAAAGTTTTCTAACTACTGTCCTTGGTGAACATGTACCTGATGATGCGAAGAACCTGTTACTGTGTTATTCCTGGTCAGGTCACAAAGATCATACTATGTTAGCAGAAAGTTTTCCGAACAATGTTGTTACTCTCAAGATATTTGCAACCGAAGACAGTAAGATATTACCAACGTCTTGATGCGTACTTGTTTAGGCAATATAAGCTCTATGTGAGAAGGATCGCTGATTTTGTAAGAATCCAATGTAAAAAAACACAAGTAAGGTTACACGATCATCATTTATTCACCAGACTTCAATCGGTGTTATACAATCAATTTTCTGCAACAAGGTACAGTACCATGTTACAGTATGGTTGGCAAAAGGCAGGTTATGACATTGACATACAATATCATCTTTAGAAAATGTAACCAGTGTCGCGTTTGATATTGGACTGTTTGAATGCAGAAGTACGCTTAAGGAAAACGTGGCATTAGTCAGATGTGCATTTTGTTTTGTTCCACGATGTTGGACTAATTCATTGAAATCCCACACCTGAACTTTGAGGACAGAATAGTGGAGCAATACTATCAGATCAAAGGAAAGGTTTGTAGCTCAGATAGCATATTTATTTTAAGCAAAGTTAAATATAGCAATCGGTCACGACATTGCAATATGTGTGTTTTTGGTCGTAATATATCGATAGTTTGTATCTTCGCGTTACAAAAGTTCGTTTCTTAGACCTTGATATGTGTTCATTCAAATGTCTTTCGTGGTAGCATGCGCAGTTTTGCATGCGAATGGCTCATACTTCTATTTTTGGGATAAGAGATGTATATTGTAAGTACATTTTCGTGCGATTCTGAACATTCGAGATCACACAGATCCCTTGTTAGAAAACAATTAACTGAACCACATAAGTAAAGGCTAGTCTCTTACGTCGGCCTGAGCCTTAGATGTCTACATATTATAAAGAAACATTCAAATTGTCTCCTACGTCAGTGAGATGAGGCTTATATAATTTGCAGGGTGTGAAGCAAAACATGGTAACCCACAAATGTTTATTTTTTAGATATTCAGCACCCGATAGAGAGGAATCATACCGCGTCGTTTAATGTTGTCCGACTTCAAATTGTGCTCCAGAGATGGCAGCAATATTTACTTCTGGTAAGCGTATTGTAACATTTTGGGATTCATAAGATTTTGGGAACCAACAATTAAGATGGTGGGAAACGAGGAGCAGTATACCAGATTGCCACTAAAAAGGAAAAGAATTTGTAAATTAAACATTTCTTACAGCAAGTTCAGTGAAAAAATTTATTCTTAAGTGACTTAGGTAGCGAATATTATGGTATAAATAATAAAACATGGTAACCCACACAGCAGCATGAAAAACAGAAATTCGTTATTTTGATTTGGTACAATTATTTTTAGCTTTTATGTATAGCTTTACGTGAAATATCAGCTTTCAGCCAATGAAAATGACTTGTGCAGCAGTAAAAATCGAATTTCTTAAAAGTTTAGCATTGTGGGTTACCATGTTCTTGCCTCACACCCTTCATTTCATCTCAGACTATTAATTTTGAATATCATAATAAGGCTATCGTACTACGCAAGGGAAAATTGAAACCTTTTTACAATATATGAATTAAAGTAGGTACACCTCCTTTATTTCTTAATCAAAACGGGTATTTTGTTTTATCTACTTTCCTTTTATGTTTTTGTTACAAGTCTTAGATATGCCGCTATGCTCTGAGACTAGCACATGCCTTAGGTATTACTTTCTTTGAGGACAGAAACAGGCATGGGATAGATAACTTCGAGGGCGTTGGTGTAGTGTTTTGTTTTCGGCTGGAAATTACTAGGCGTAGTTCCAAGTTGAGAATTCCTATTTTCCAGTTTTAAGTCTGAACTCCTGTTGAAAACTTTCAACTCAGCAACTAACAGTGCCAGGAAGGTAGCTGAGGTGGCATTGAAAAGTTCTTGTCAGGACACGATAAATACTTTAAACATCAGTCTGTTGATTGTTCTGTTTTTTTATTATTATTATTACTGTTTTTCGTCAGTTTTTGTAATATATTGTACCATTTGTAACTAGATTGCAGTGCGAACTGGTTCCGCATCAAATTAGATGTTGTTCGATTGAAGTGTTCAGTAATACTAGACTTCTTACCATTGTATGAAAAGTAATGTCTTATACCATGTTGCTTCATTTGGTTAATAAACTATATATTATAAAACTCACTACCGCGAACTGTTTGCAAGAACTTAAGTGCTTGTCAAGTTGTTTAAAGTATTGATTCAAAATCACCTGTAACTTTCTTCAATGTTTTCTAACTGGTACAGCACATGCATACTTGCTAAAAATGTTAATGGTAGTTACTAATTAAGAATAGCCACTATTTAATTTGGCTAAACCTCTCAACTTCCCAGAATTCGTTGCAACCAAATCTGCCTGTCATAAAGCATGTATACCCTTTGTTACAACAGGATTCTCAGCGGGCGAAAATGTATCCGATCGAACTACAATTACATCGCCTTCTACAACATCAAACTCATGAAGTAAAATTTCATCTTCTCCATAGCGTGTATTCATATCAAACCAATATGCTTTACCACTAAAATTTCCAAGGATAAAGTCACGTCTCTTATTATGTATGGAATATACTTTTTCAAAAACTGAACACTACGCAAATTATGTATTGATGTCAACAATTAATTAGATTTAGCATAATAGCCATATACGCATTACTTTTAATGTATCTTCTAGGTCTTTTGGCTTTGCTACAATATCATCCTTAATTTTATCGTTATTTTAACTAAAGTATTTGATGGTCATAAAGATTTCAATACTATAATGCACCTCCCAAAGCTGAGTCACTGTAGGCATTAGGGCTACTGAAGATTCTACTTTACAGAATTAGTTAAAAATGCCAACATGTTTTGTATAAGTTATTAAGAATATTATTCACAGAAATATATTTTTTTTCTAGATAACTAATGTGCTTCTGAATATCAGCAATGAGAGTGGTATGTGTTAGTGTAATGTGCTCTAAACTTTTCAACACATCTTTAGCCCAATAATTATTTCATTAACACCATGAACAAAAATTAATTTTCAATGTTCTAGTATCGTTTCTTTAACTTAATTCTGGATAGATCAACATTTCTTGCATAGGAAAGATCTAAAATTAGAAGAAATTGTGTACTGGTTTCAAGGTTTTGCAATTAAACCTAAATATGCTCTATCGATTCAGGAAGGTTTTCTGTCGTTGCGGTTATGGTTTGGATATTACTTATTGTCTTCTTTATTGTGTCTACTTTTGCGAAGTTGCAAGTGAGTTAATAGTTTATTGGAATTCAATTAATTTCTACTTTATTTCATTTTGATTTTAATTTGTAACTAAATAATTTACAGACTTACATATACATTCGACATCAGATTTCTTTGGTGTGCTCTTTTCTTTTTCTTCTAAATCACTTTGAACAGTACTCAAAACATGCGGAAGATTGATTAAATCTATAGAAAGAATAAAACCCTCTAACTTTTTATTTAAGTTTGCAAAAGCTTCCTGTCAACTAGTTAACTCACTGGGAAGGTTATTCACATCATTCTGTATATTCTTTAGTTCAATGAGCTCCAAAATGTTATTAATTATTGTTTCAAACTCACCAACTTTCTACTAATTTCTGACACATGACTATAAACAGGTAGATCGGTTAGATCGTCACGGGGTTTATTTGATACAGCAGTAATGGTTTTAAGTTGACTTTGTAGTTTCGATATAAGTTCTTGTATTTTTGAAGATCTTCTTGAGAAGGATTGCTCTGAAGTGCATTTTCTAATGTGTTCAGAGCTGTTTGCATATTGTTAAGTATGTTTTAAGCTCCGTAAATTTTGTTTACAAATCGTTGAATAAATCTTGTGCTGCATTGTTTGAAATAAATTTGTTATTTATTAGTTGCACTTATTAAGAATCGTCATTATGATATTATAAACTTCAGTCAAATCATTTTATGTAACTACAATCATAAGCATAACACACTTCAATCCATTATCAAGCTTCTGAGTTAAATCGAGTAAATACTGTTGTGCTTCTGTGAATTATGTTTCAATATTTGAAGATAATATATTCCGTATTGCTATGATTTCACCCTTAATTACTTTAATACTTTGATCAAGTACTGCTAACTGATTTTCATTAATATCTGAAGGAGCATCTAATAGCCTTCTACTTTCACAGCATCCGATAGCCCTTGCGACTTATATCGCAGTTATCCAAATAAATCTGTTGACAGCTTAAAATAAACTATATATAATACAAGATAAGAAAAAAGGTTTTATTTGATGTGACATTATTCATGTGCACAGAGAGAGGAAACGAAATAACACACGTGCATGCCCAGCGATTGAAAGTTAGTTTAACCATTGATCTTCAGTAATATAGACACGGTGCTCACACACAAACATCAGTCGGCCACTGTAGAAGAGAAATGGATATATCGAAGCTTGAAGTATTATTTTAAAGTGACCCTGTCAGCTGCCGCATTAAGTCGATGATTAGGTCATGTGTTGGGTATGGATGTTGTGAACGTCAACATTGCACGGTTTCCAGAACCATAATTTCTGTTTGAGGGATGTGTACTTGTCCTATGCCAATTTCATTGGGAACCGTCAACATGGAACGACACACAGATACATACGAAAAATACAAAATTAAATATAAAAAAACAGTAGCAATGTTGAATACAGAATAGCGGATATCATATATGTAAAGAATGTTTAGTCCGAATCTCTTGAGATAGAGACACTAAATTAGACGGTTTTGATATCGTCTTTTTTGCAATAGCTAGAACCGTGCACTTTTAAGCGGGTAAGAAAATATGGTCATTTACAGTAATTAGACATTTTAGACAAGCAGCGCCGGGCCAATTTTACATAAGACACCTTCCTTTACTTACCTATGAACTCCATTTCTCATGGAGTGAATTTGTGCATTTAGTACTCAGATATCCACAAATGGGTTCACCACTGGGTAGTCTCGATAGACGATGATTATTTTACGGCGGAATCCATTTGATAACTCTAAGATGGGTAACGGTTATATATTCCAACGGGCATTACTTTGAATAGCATACCATTTACCGTTCTGTGGAAATAAATGTGTGTTTATGTGGCAAAAAGAACGAAAATTAATTCAAGCATGCAATATATAAACAAATCCTAACTTAAACTACTTGCGGTTCTTTAGAAAACGAATAGGACGGACGCGAGACGAGATGATACGCGTCTCGTCTCTTCTTGCAAGCATAAAATCTCGTCTCGCTGAGACTTCTGGCACGTTTTAGCAGTATTTCACATTCCCAGTCAAACATTTGGATTCCTATTCTATGCGTGTAAGGAAAACACTATTTATTGCACATGAATTAGGGTACCGACCTAAGGTGACTAACTACCATACTTACCCTGTTGAGTATAGCTGATAGTCGATGCGACTTAAGAACATCCTAACGCTACGACCCATACTCATCTAGACTTTCCCAGCAATTGAACGACCTGACAATTAGACTGACAATGTACCATGTAAGGATGGTACGATAGTTTCATGAATGAGAGAATAGCACAAAAGATCATTAAGCTAATGGAGATAAATTTCTCCAAGGTTCCATCAATGTAATAAAGCAAAC
Organism: Lepisma saccharinum; assembly: GCA_022664845.1. Taxonomy (NCBI): domain Eukaryota; kingdom Metazoa; phylum Arthropoda; class Insecta; order Zygentoma; family Lepismatidae; genus Lepisma; species Lepisma saccharinum. The sequence goes on along the minus strand of JAGDQP010050877.1, from coordinate 7,783 downwards.
TGCATTTATTTAGGTGAAGGTGCTGCAAGAATGTGTGACAGCGCTAGCGAATTCCTCATCCGCAGTATATTTATGGGTACAAAGACTTTTGGAGAAGGGTGAGTAGCTTATTGCCACACCCGAAAATGACTTCCGTTTGCAGTCATAATAGTCGAGATTTCTCTGGTGCTAAGAGGAAGTTTGTTATAGAAAAAGTGATTTTGCCTTTAACGATATTCGGAAAAGAATCATTTGTTCGTTTCTTAGTAGTCCGCGGTTTCAGGCAAGAATTATTGTTGGGACGCGACTGGGTGATTAAAAACGCGGTGCAACTTGATTTCCAGACAAGTTAGGTTAATGGTCGATAAGGAACACATTTACCTACATTTATTGAAGGTTGATAACCTGGGGATCGCTGCACAAGTAGTCGACGAACTAATCTGTACCGAGGATGAAATTCCTGACGATTGTTTAGGTCGAGTTGGTAACGATATTTACGTTAGTGAAGCGAGTAGGGCTCCCAGTAGGATAGAAGAAGTGTCAATTTTTAAATATTAAGATCAAGAGGTGAACAATGACAATTTAAGAGGGAGTTGATGGAAAACTTCATGCAGTGTGAATCAAGGGGATACGTTCAGTAAACGAGCACAACGGACCAAGAGTTAATCAAGCCTGTGATTAGTATAGATTGCAGTGCAAAAGTGGAGAGATTTGCTCAAGGGAAGAAGAATAGTCGCGCATTCGGTCCACCAAATGTTAGTATTCTACCGCCGTATAAAGAGCTGGCATGCGAAATTTTACCGCTGAAAACTAGCACTACAAGGGTGATAGTGAAGTCCAGTATATCAATGGAGGTAGCAATGTGACGGCCAACGCGTTATAGCGCGTTTACATAGAATCAAAGTTTTGCACTGTAATGGTACACCATTTTCTACTTTAACGCGATGATGTTAAATATATTAGCATACAAGAATGTTGGAAGTATCAACGTAGATATCCGGAATTATGTAAATACAGAACGATCCTTGTAGAAATGTCAGCTTCGACTGATCGTTTAGGACACACTAGAACATGGTTTGCTATTAAAGTGATCCTTTCACACCAATGGTATATGACGTATTATGGTACCCCGAGCATTGGCTCAAAGGATTGAAAGGACTTATCGTGATGACTGTTATCGCTTTGTGTATAGTAACACCTTTGCTACGATTTGTCAGAACTATTTCTGGCATAGAGTGCAGTCTGATATTAGATATCAGATTAGAAATCTCATTGTATGTCGTGTCAAGAGAGTAAGGCGGACACATATCCCCCTGCTAAAATAATTATGTATATTGGTCCTAATTTGATAAGAGTTATTTGCACGGTTGATTTGGTATGACCATTACATACAACTCATGAGAGATACACCAATATATGTACCTGTATGGACACTTATAGTCGGTTTCTGGTAGCTTACTCGATGTAAAACGCGCAAGCTGTCATACGTTGTAAGTATACTGCATTTTGTACACTTAGGCATCACTTAGAGCCTATTTTGTGGCAATGGACCCAGTTAAGGTAAAAAAGTTTCAGAAGGCGATGCGAGACGTTAGTTCAAAATCATATATTCATCTCCATTCCATCCTCAATATAATCCGGTTAAATGCACTTATTGAGAGATGAATCGTTTATGACGACAATTGTGCAGTCTTTCATTAAGATTAAGTTAAACATTTGACCGATATAGTTTTCTTATTCAATTACAGTTATCCGAAACATTACAAGCCACTCCTGCACAGATTTACTTAAATGTACAGGATAAATATCCACTGAAGACATTTTTAAGTTTGTCGAGGCGAGATTCAGTGCATGAGTTTTTGCCATGATAGCATTACGTCGGCGGAAAACATTTACACAGAGGAACAAGACAGTTACTGACAAGATCAAAATCAGATATCCCGTAGAAGAGCGAGATTACGTATTCCATAAGATCAACGCACACAGCGGAGGAGTCTACTACGTGACGCGCAAGATATCACACATATACGGTGGCCCGTATTATTGCATTCGTAAAATTAACGACAAGGACGTAGAACTAATTCATATGCCTATTGCGAAAATAATTTAACACCAATCAATTGAAATAAACAAAATATGGTAACCCACCCAAGAGGAGCGAAGTATCTTCATGGCTTAATTGACACGATATGTTCGAAACGTAGTTGAAAATGTGCCACAACCAAAGGAGGTGCAGACTATGAGTAATGTGAATAAACACCTGTATCCAACTATATTTAGACATGTAAGCAACGTAGACTACCGTATTGAGGCTACACCAATATATACACCGCCGATTTTCTTTGTTAAGTTAGTATTATTTGTATGTGTTATATGTTTATATATGTGATGTGTTAATTCAAGGAAATTGCCTAGGTTCTGTCATCGGATGACATAGTATTTAAGTACTATCGTTGACGAGGTGAGCGCATTTTAACCTATGTTGCTGCGATTCTCAATGAAATCCATGATGATGGAGGGACCATAGCGCACAAATAAATGAAGGCCTATCGTCAAGTGGTGCAGTCATACGGCAAATTATGATTACACAGCATCCCCCAATAGTCTCCGCTTAGCTACCACCAAGTATCGCTGGATGAGTGCATACGTCTATTGCGAGTACTGGAGGCCAAATGTACGAATTGCTTGAGATGCAATTGGAAAAAATTGTATCATCCTACAGTAAATGCAGAGTCGAAGTAAGCACCAAGGGTGCAAGGAAGAGTATGTGAGTAGTATCCAACCCATAAGGTCACATGGCAAATTGCGGCATAAAAAACAGAGACGTTGCAACAGAGATCGAAGAACATCTCTTGGAGCAGGAACGCCGTGCTTCTCTGAGAAGGGGTACAACAGAACGGGACACAAAGAAAATGATTTGTTTGATATGTGTAATCATGTAGCAACGATTCTGACTATTGTTCATGGACGTGTCCACTTAGGGCACTATTCTTTTAGATTGTCGAATTTCGGTATTGTTATAGTACCTATTTTATGCTCAACCATTTCGCAAATTATTCTCAATATAACCGCGTCCGTTACTGTAATATTGTATCTTAAATCGAAGTCAATCAAAGAGTTATTCGCCCAAGGCGGAAATATGTAACTGGACATTATAGATAGCGTTAGTAAGTATGTATAACAATAAACTTAGCATGCAGATGGCTGGCGAGCATGCATGATACTCTTTTGTAATTGCATGAATAAATTATGCGATTTAGTACGATTTATGCGCTAATTAATGGGAGTTCTTCTTCATACTTATCCATGGAAAATCATTCTTTATAGACGTGTTATATTTGCAGGACTGTATAACTCATGTTCCAGATTAAAAGTATATAACACATTTTTATAGCTTTATCTAACTTGTAATTGTAACTTAGAACGTTATATGCTGTATACCTATAATCCTCTACTAAGTAGTTCGCTTGTTTACCATTTATTTTCATCTTCCAGGACAGCTGCAATTCCTGTGGTAGAAAATATCTTCAAGGGGAATTACCATACAGTAGAATTTGTAGCTACGTCGATATCCTTCGGTGAGGATTTAGGCATTCAACGGTGTTTCCCAAAATAGTGCATCATCTACTTCTATTGGGGTTGTAGGCCCGTTGGCAACATCAATATTTCGTCGGTTTGCTAGTATCTCAGCTTAAATAGGTTGTTGTCTCTCAGTTACATATTATTCTGATATGGTGAGATTCGGTGGTATGTGGTTAGATGAATTAGAACCAGGAACATAGTTGTTATAATTCTATGTGGAGTCTCATTTTATGTTTCTCTCGATCTCTTGAGATTTCTATTCTGAACTATAATAACTAGTGATTTAATATACAATTTAGCTGCAATTATTCGACGACATTTTGGATTCAACTACTGTATAGTCATGCTATGTTAAGTACCCGTTTAAATTAATATACAAATAACTTGTATTATGTAAAACATTATATCGTATTAGTGTATTTTAAAGGCAAACTGTTTCATGAGGTTAATATAGAAAGACATTTGTTTAATTGCACCGAATGCTTTGCTACAAATTAGCTATTTATTTGCTAATGATAATATGACGGGTTCTAAATGTTAGCCAGGCCGACTATGTATTTTATATTGTCTTCTCTCGATGAGCAATTTTATTTGATTGCCTCCTGGGTCAGGATCTCTTCTCTGGGGCCGATTTATTAGTTTTATAATGAAAAGAATTTTCTGTGTTTCGAAAAACTAAACGTGCAAGATATTTTATCAAACTTACTATTGACTTACGTTTGCACCGTCTGGACGTTTGCAGGACGGGCTTTTATAGCATGCTGACAGTGCGTACATAAGTAGTGACATTAATTTAATTTCTCGTACTTTTAAGTTGATACTAAGTTTCATTGCAAAAACAGTTATTTCTCTAGTTAAACTACATTACTTATTTTCATATTTGTCAAGAACGAAACAGTAGGGCTCACTAGATGTCTGTCTGTTCCTTGATGGTGGGGATTTTAAAGGAAAAGGTCGAAATATTCGCGAGCGCAGACATTGCTCTTTAGGACTTTTGCTGTCAGTTTTGTTAACACCGTTGGATTTGCCATCGTTTTTTTTTGCAACAAATATGTTTTAACATGAAAGTAATGTGGTTCTGCATTGTTATCGTGATTTAAATCGCTAAAAATCATTTGAGTTGAAAAACCTCAAGTAATATAATGTAAATTCTTCCAATTACAATTGGAATCCGGAAAATAACCGAAATCTTAGTTTCAACGAACCTCGTATCCAATTAAACGCAGTTATGTGTTTATAATTTATAGTTTGTTTGGTGTTAGTTTTTATTGGTCTCTGGTTGTTTCAATATTCTCAATTCTAGAGTGGTCTCCCACTTCTCAGAGGATTTTGTCAATATGTGACACTGCACGGATATTGACTTTAAATTTCCTGATAAGTGATTGACAGTTAAGGCGTAAATTATATTTTAAATGTAGTAAGCCATCGTATGCGAAGGCGATTGTTGTGCTTTAATGTCCCCCTTCAGCCGCGAGGTTATATACATTGACGCAACTTACAGCTTAAAGTGCGATCGAAACTACTAATCGGATTTGAACTCTAGTGGTTGAAACTGCGACGATGCACGCCAAAGGCGAACGCTCAACTCATGAGGCAACAGGTAAGCATTGTATAGCGGATATTTATATACCATTGAATACCGAAAATATTATAACTACTCATCACTTGGCTGGACGAGATAACGTCCTACAAGTCTAATGTTGCTCTGGTACCTTTTGTAAGGTCAGAAATTTTTCCCTTCCACATCCCTAGCCCTCCCCTGACCAGGCCAGAATTTTGCATCCCTAAAAGATACAAATTAATTTAAATTCCAGAACATGATTCTTGAACACTTCCAAGCCCATCTTAATCTGTTTGGTACCCGAACTGCTATGAAACTCTAGACGTCAATTTGTTTTAAAGTTGTTACGGTACCAAAATTAAAATGAAGCTGTACTAGAAAAGGATCCCGAAGCGGAGCTGTTTTCTTCTGTTTCAATCTTGTCTGATAGAGAAATTGAAATGCAACTGCTCGAGTAAATGCTATTGGAACACTTTCCAATTTTCTGTATATCTTTGTGGTATCGACATTGGAAAGAAATGCACGATACAAGGGTTCGTTCCTTGATACCTCGTTCACTTTTTTCATTTGTAGGACCGGAACTAAAATAAAACCACAGGATAATAGAATCCCTCAATACTTTGCATTTCACTATGGCCTATCAGATTTTGAACTGAACTGAACTGCAGGATAAAAGAGTCTCGGAATATTTTTCATCTAGCATTGTATCAGTTTTGCTCTCGGAAATGAAATGAAACTGCAGAATAAAAGACTCCCGGAACGCTTTTCAGTTTGCTATTTATATTATCTGGTAACGTAATTGAAATGTGCGATTTGGAGGGTCCTCAAACACTTTTCACTTTGTCTAACTACTAACCTAGTACTGTAACTGACATCACACTACTGGAACAAAAGGTCCTTAACCGATTTTACTCCCCAAAAATGTTTCAATCCCTTTTGCAACACTTTTGAATTTAAGTTAAAGTATATTGGAAATAGATTGGGTAAGGTTGATTTTGAAATAAGCTGAAATACACATTGATCGATCAGATTGTCACCTATAGGTCCTACTTGTTTATTATTTTGGAAAACATTCCATGAGCATATGGAAAATGCCTGAGATGACATTTTAGGACAAACAAATTATTGTTACCTACTGTAACGTCATCTATCTTTGCTTGTTTCGACTACTACTACTTCGAAGGATTTCTAAAAATCCTCTGCATATGTTAGAGAATTTCTGGAGCTACTATTCCGTAATTTTAGAGTATTGGGTTTTAGATAGAACAGGATTGAAGTTTTCGAGGTTTCAATGCCACACCAGCTGTACAGTTATTGTTATAAATACGGAGCTATAATTTCCAGAACATTTCTACATCTGTAGTTTTAAAACGTATTAAAATATTCATGGTTTTCCTCTTATTGTTTCATGTTCTAAACTCGCATGAAGTGTGTTCGTTCCTTGCATTATCATGTTGTATGTAACATGTGGGACTCTAATGTAATAGCCACACATTATTTAAATATATTTGTACATGAACAAAAATGGTGCTGTCAGTATTTGAAAAAGACAACTCAGATTTAAGTATTTACTTACTGCTCCTCTGTAAGAGTCCTATTAAGCTCTTCGAATTTCTTTTTATAGGTATTAACGTGTACTAGCTGATCATCTTGAATCCACGTTGTGTTCACTGTTGTGTTATCCATAGTATGTTTGAAGCATATGGTTACTGCAGGATAAGGTATGTCAGAAATTGGTGATTCTGTGTTCGAAATTGAAACGGACACTTTTGTCTTTCTCCAATTTACCCACGTAATGGCAATTAAGTAAGTACACAGCAACACACAGAGACACAGAAATAAAACCCAAAACAACCTGGAATAATTTATGTTGTTTAATAACATATTTCCTAAAATGAAAAGTATGAAATGTTATGAAAATTCGTAAATTATATTTAAATTAATTTATTTTAAATGTTTAAATTATATCTACAACTCATTGTTTATCCAATACTTTGTTTCTGTAGCGTTGGCTTACCTGTAGAGATTTCTCATGAGCGTTTCAAACGAAACTTCAAATTTATGTTTAAACATGATTTAATGCAGAATTAGCTACAACACTAACATAACTGCAGATACATTATATACTGTGAAACATTTATTTAGTAAAACGAAATATATTCTGAGAAGATATTACCTTCAGTAAACATGTAGCAGATTCACCAAGGTCAGTAACCCGAGAACGCAGAGAATGAATGCGAAAAATAAACTAACGTACAGAACGTCGACAACCAACAAACTCGAAATTGAAATCAACGTGATATACACCAATTTTTACCCTTGCATTGTTTATGCTATATTAGTAAGCGATTACAATTGTAAATAAAAAGATCCCTGAAAGCAATCGGAAACTGTTCAAACCAAAATGAATAAATCTGGAGACAGCACATGAACTGAAATTTCTAATTCCAAAAGAAATGAACAGTTTATAAGTTCAATATCCAAAAGACAATAAATAAAATATTTATATTTTTATGTCTAAATGCAAATCTTAGAATGTTGCAAATTTTTAAAATAGCAAATTTAGTTGCAAACAAAATGAATGTTACAGTTAGCTGCAGATTTTTAAAAAATGTTATTGGAAAAATTCAGTAGTTTAATAAAGTATATCCACTTTTGAAA
>JAGDQP010050876.1:0-14139 GCA_022664845.1 Lepisma saccharinum | reverse complement strand
TATAGCTCGAATGGTGTGGAAAAAGTTTTTGTGCGGCCATTTTGATCAAATTTAACAACTTTTTCAAAAATGTAAATTATTCCTAAACTACTCTCGTTAATACACCTTTATGCTAAATTTCGTATCCCTAGTTCAAACGTTCTGGAAAATGGATTATGAAGTCAGCCATTTTGGATTCAAAATGATGTCTTTGCAGATATTTTGTAATCTACTAGTGATGATATACCGTCATACTTCGAAATTTCATATTTCAATTTTTAACATCTTTTTTCTTACAGAACCTCAAAATCGTTGATTTCGCAATAAACTCTTGTTCCTGTATAGCATGCTGACGTTTTGTGCCACGCGGAACTCGGCTGCATGCACTGCCGTACGTGTTGATACTCCCCTCGATTCGCTCGCGTCGCTGCACCACATGATGCAGATATTCCCTCATACTCCAGAGCGCTGCACCCGAATGGGGAAACTTCCACATTCTGCCTGTATAACATGCTCCTGGCAGTGCTAACGTTTGTGACGAGTAAAACTTGGTGGGACACGCAGGAGTATTGGAAGTTGGCGCGAGGAACTAGGCTCATCCATATTCCATTTCACCACTTTTTAAGGTTGAAGGAGTTGACTGGACAGTTTGCACCCCTGGTGCTTTTGCTCGTATTTCGCAGCTTTTTACACTTGTGTAATGTACATACTCGCTTCGCCTCATTGGGGCGCTGCCCCCAGAATTCCAAGATGGCATCGCTGGGGCGCACCCCTTTATCGCAATTAGGCTCCAGCTGGGAACTGTACCCTAGTATGGGAGACGAGCCGAATTTACTCTAACCTACTCGTAATGGTACACCTTCATACCAAATTTCGTTTCTGTAGCTTCAGTCGTTATAAATTTTGGCTTAGGCGGGCATTTTGGATAAAAGATGGACACATTTTTAACGTTTTCTTATATTTTCGTGACATACTCGTGATGATACACTGTCATACCAAATTTCATTTCTCTATCTCGAACGATGTGAAAAATGGTATTTCAGCTGACATTTTGAATCAAAGATGGTGAATTTTTTAAAACGTTGTTATGTTTTCCTAAACTACTCTTGATAATACATCATTATGCCAAATTTCGTATCTCTGGCTCAAGCAGTTGGAAAATGGATTTATGACGCCCGCCATTTTGAATCCAAGATGGCGTCTTTAGAGATATTTTGTAATATTTTCATAAACTACTAATAATGTTGTACTGTCAACTAAATTTCATTATTCTAGCGGCAGCCGTTTAGGCTGTGTATTCTTTAAAATTTTAGGGTTGGCGGCCATTTTGAATCCAAAATGGCGACTTTTTCAAATTTTTAAAAAGTTTTCTTAATTTGCTATCAATGATGTAGTTTCATACCAAATTTTACTGTTCTATCTTTAGTCGTTTAGGCTGTGTATTCTTTGAAATTTTAGGTTTGGCGGCCATTTTGAATCCAAGATGGCGACGTTTTCAAAATGTCGGAATTTTTCCTTTATCTACTTATCATCCTCTACATTCATACCAAATTTCATGTTTCTAGCTTACTCCAAACACCCTAAACAATATGATGAGTGAGTGAGTCAGTCAGTCAGTGAGTGAGTGAGTGAGTGAGTGAGTGAGTCAGTTAGCCTAAAATGTGCAATTTCAGGGGTCCACAACTAGAACATAGTTTGAGATACGAATATGAAATTTTGTACATCTGCACATATTTACCATATCTCCTTAACGGCAAAAGCTCATATTCCTATCTTTAACATCTTTTTTCTTACGGGGCCCCCAAATCGTCGATTTTGCCATAAACTCTTGTTCCTGTATAACATGCTTCTGGCATTGCTGACGTTTTCTGACGTGAAGAACTTGGCTCATGCACTGCCGTGCATGTTGATTAAAGTCAAAATTATCTTCAACCATTTAAGGACATAATAATGTCCAGGACGTGTCTGGATAAAGTTCTGAAGTTCCTATTAGCATTTCCTTAAGGTAAATGGTACCATAGACTTCATAATAGATAGTCTAAGCACGCTTCTCCATCTCTTGCTGCACTAAAACTAATGGTTTTTTTTTTCAGAGCACGTGATTCTGAATTCATCCGCTAGGTAGCTCTGGTATAGACGTCATATTCTATTAAGAGGTTATGCCAGAGCTACTTAGCGGATGAATTCAAAATCACGTACTCTCAACGAAAACCCATTATTTTTAGCGCAGAAAGAAATGGGGAAGCGTGCTTAGTCTATCTATTATAAGGTCTATGATGGTATGGACTTCAGTTTGCGAAAGTTATTTCTGTTTTACTGTACTTGAAATCGATGTAAAACGACAAAGGCTGATAAAACTTACTTCCATTCAGTCTATATATAATATGTCTCTTAAGTCAAGATAGTTACATGGTAACGTTTTAAGGCAATGCAATTAGATCAATTAATACTACACGGCAAGAATATTGCAAAGGCCAGGCGAGAGTAGTTATTCCAAAAAGAGACATTCACTAGGAAGATTTTTGTAGACCAATGAAAAAAAAAGCATTAAGGAAAGGGCTGTTTAAATGCTTTGCGTGGAGTAAAGTGTTGTATAGAACCGAAAACGGAACTCTGTGAAAGAGTGACAAAAGAATATTGGAAGAAAAAGGAATGTGAAAATAGAGAAGAATGGAAAGATCACAAAATAGGCGTAATAATGAAGTGCTGGTGAGAGGCGTGAAACGTAAAATGAAGACAATAAAGGAGAGAAAAGAAACTGGTTAGAACACTGTTCACCTAGGATTTCATACTGAGCGATGCAGCTGAAGGGGAAAAAGACGCATGCAGCTTCTTATTAGTAAGATCTCTAAGACAATGTCTTGACGGAACTATTGCTTTAGGCACAACCCTACTGACGATCGTCATGATTATGCATAGGATTGCAAGTTGAACTACAGACAAAACCCTCATTTACCTAAGATAAACCTCGGATTATCAAGTGCACACTATACAGAAGAGAAACTGCAGTTCCCATGCTCACGCAGATCATTTTTACTGAGATTTCCCAGAGTTCAACAGTCTCATCATGCGAATGTAGGGATGGTTTCTAGAGTACAGGATCTTCTCCACTCCTTTCTTCACAACGTAGATCCCTGTACAGCCCAATAATCAATCAATCAACCTTACGTGTATTACATAAATCATCCGCAATCCTTTCCGGAAATCAGTGGTTACTAAATAGAACGAGCTTTCTGCCTGACTAGTAAAACGTATTTTGATTTCACAAACACGCACACATCATTTTGGTGTTGAAAGAAAGATTGTGGAAGAAGAGACATGATATGTTGTTCTGGGCACTTCCCTCGAGCTGAGATCAAACAGACAAGTGGGATCTTCCTGTCTACAGCTTACCCGATGTGGCTAGCCTGACACGTCATTAGGACCCGTTAACCACTTCCAAACGAAATTAAATCCCTCTGTCATTCACTCTTCTTGGCTTTTTCTCATACAAAATAACTTACCACTATGCATTCTCCAACAGTTTTTATAACTTAAGAAAACTAACTTGAAAATCAGGTACTCGCTCATCGTTTAACGAATATATTTTGAAATGTGCCTTCATAAACGGATTAGCAAAGAAAATGTAAATGATCGTATCTAAATCTTGTTTTTAAATTATATATTCTTTCAACACGCAAAAATAATGCAGATGAAACTGGCCAATGTCTGCGAGAACACTTGGCAGGGTGGGCGCAGATAACGAAAATGGCAAATAATCCTAAAAACATGACTTAAAATACTCTTCCCGCAATTAACAACTTTAATTGAAGACCTCAGAAGAAAAATAGTGTTATCCCACATTAACTTAATATTGAGATATTAGACTAGGAAATTCGATTTATTGTAAGTGATGAATAAGTAGGTAAGTAAGTAATTCGATGAATAATTATTATTTTGAAATTGATTGCACGTAATAACGTCTGTTGAAAAAAACTACATTTTCCCTTAAGATGAAAGAAAAAGTTACCTACAAACTCATCTGGTACTACTTTGAGGGTTATCATTATTTTGCATTGAGGTCTTCAATGTCATGTTTATGATCGATATCGCAATAAAAACAAAACAATGCGCTCAATATGTAACGAGAATATTTCCAAATTCTGTTTTGTGCACCAAAAAGCATCAAAAATGTTTACAAGAAGTATGGGAAGTTCATATTCTCTTTCTAAATGGGAATTTTATACACTTGTTGAGCAGTTTCTTTACGCATTCTCCTTTCACACAATATGTCCGGATCATTTTTGCTTCAAAGCTCTTCAAATGTGAATGGTTTAATGTGTTTTCGGTAGTTCCGTTGGTCAAGGCATTTTTGACGATCACAGAGATGAGACGGGTTTTATCCTCGCTCCCAACCTTGTGAATACACCCTTACTTGGAAACCCCCGTTTATTCAGATCATTTCTTATTTAAAGTGCACTGATGTGATCAAAACTTGCCTCATATTACATGTCCAAAAGGTGCATTCAAAATGTACTGGAAGTGTATACTAGTGTATATTCGATACCGATACCCAACGAAAAAAAATAGCTAGATTAGCGATACTTAATAAGTATCGAGTAAAAGATACCAATACCCCTGTAAAGTATCTCGATACTTGACATGCTTTCCTTCGCAAACGCAAATCTAAAACAAACAGTGATACAAAAGAACTTAAAAAAAAAATCTGTAGCTGGCGGGAAATGTGACGTCATAACTATCGATGTTACCAACACACACCACAATTCACAACATTCACGATTCACATCTAGATTTGGACGTGATTCTTTTCTTGGATTCTTCTCTCAATGACTTGTTCAGGACGTATCGTACAAAGTATCGCTTATTCCGATACTCGATACCTATGCTTCGATACAGATACTTTTTCCCGAAGTATCGAGTATTTGCCAAAATACCAATTTTCGCATCGCGATACTGCCAACGTCTGATTTGATTACACTGAAAGTGAATGATCGAGGTTAAATGTTTGCTCTGGTGTCTATCTTCCGACACTTGCCGATCACTCCAATATTGTCACATTGAGCCCGATGCAGCACAACAGGAATAACATGTAACAAAAGAAAGACTCAACTTGATCCCAATAGAATTAAAATTCTCATGTTTCTTAACAAAATTCTATAACGTTCCTCTCAGTCAATAAATGTTTGTGCATATTAATATGCTGATACTGTTTGTTTTATTTTTATTTGGGATTCACTCATTAAAGTGAGCGACATGTTAAAAAGTATTGTCTGAAAATTTAGAAAAGTGCCCTCTACAATCATGTGTAAGAAAGTCGTCAACAATGCATAATATTAACAAATATTTAAAATAGAATAAGTCAAAGAGTTAAGAATAGGAAATTTGTATGTTAGAATTTTACTTTTAATTATTATAATTAGAACTTCATTGACTGCACGACTCACCCGATGTTATAAGAATAATGAAATCGTGACGATTAAAGTGAGCAGGCCATGTAGCTCGGATGGGAAAGAAAACGATGATTATATTCCATCGTGCTTGCTAAACCGGAAAGAGATCGTTAGGAAGACCGAGACGACATTGGGAGGATAATATTACAAGGGATCTTCGAGAAGTAGGTGTTTGTGATGAAAACTGGCTTGATCTTGCTCAAGATAGAATCCTATGGATAATGTTTGTTACTGCGGCGATGAATTTGCGAGTTCCGGGTATAGAGTATCGGAGGTCTGAAATAAGTATCGGTATCGAGTATCGAGAAATTATGGTATCCACCCATCTCTAGCTATTTTTTAACAGATCAACAATGACTTGAAAAGCTTTGTGTTATTTAAAGACTTGTTGTTCAAACATTTTGTTTGTGTACGACAATATTGATTATTTTTAAAAGAACACAGTTTTAATATAGCAGTAATTCACGAAAAACCACGTCAAAATATTTGACAATGAACTGAAACTACTACTTAATGAATGTATTCATTTGAAGTACAAATCGAGCGGCCGTACTTCTATTGGTAGAGCATTGGTTTCGCATTCAGAAGGTCTTGGGTTCGATATCAGCGGCCGATCATCCTAACTGAGGTTTATCCTGCCACACCAGGCAATTGTCGGCGATGATACCTTTAACTTAGATCCTTGGACGACTACTTCCTAGATTCTTCTACCCTATCCTAGCCTGAGGCACAGATGCGTAAAGGTCATAAATCAATTCAATGAAAGTCATTTGAAGTACACTAAATATAATAATACACTTATTTCACACATGTTTAAATAATTACTACAAACAATGTCTCTCTGAACATGATTTTTGAACATTACTTGCGCACAACCACATAGTATTCCATTATTACTCTTGAAATGCTTATCATGAATGTCTTTCTTGAACTTATCCCAACGCCATCTGTCCGCAGTTGGTGGAACTGCGTCTACCTGAGTGACGGCATTGTGGTCAGCACTGCACGCCACCTGGTCACGAACAGGCGTATTAAGGGTTTTCTAGACCGAATGGCCGTCACGTCTTTATTCACGTGACTCCCCAGTTTGCCTCAGGACGCTGGGTGGACGCCGAAAAGTGGAACTCTAGCCGGGAATTGAAGCCTGGACCACGCGGACATGAGTCCAACGCTATAACCACTAGACTATGGAGCCCAGCCTTTGTTCACAATATGCCTAAGGAATCTCGGTTCACTCATTTTCGTATTGAACTTCGAAATTTGGCCAGAAATATGATTAATTAAACAATTAATCGGAACAACTCCAGTTCTATTCCCGTTCCCACCTACTTAGTAGGTTCCCAAATCATCTCACTGATAACTGATAAACCCCAACTTAGGAAAACGCGGCACCTTTTTTGTTATTGCCCCCAGAACTTATTTCTAGTGAAGATCATATGTTGTGAATTAGTTCATAATGAAGGTTAGCATGTGTTCTGGCCTAAGATTGTTCTTATCATCTTGGCGTTACTTACACTGGTTAGGTTATGTTAAGTTAGTTTGTTTTAGGTACTTTTCGTTATTTTACTTCAGATACTTGTAATAATGACGTATTATATGAGCTGGGGTAAGAAAGAATATATTTCGGTAAAGTTGCACTCCTCCCATTGTTAACAAGAAAATTTGTACGAGGAAAAAAAAAGAGCCAAAAAACTACAGAAAAAAAGCGTATAAAATCTAGTGATCGTAAGCAAGGATGCTGCCAGGATTTCTGGTTTGGGAGGGTGGAAAACCAACTTGGAAGAGGTCAGCAGTTTTTATAGTCTTTTAACCGTAAAAGATATTAAAACTTGAGGGGGGGGTCTAGAATTTAGGGAGTCTGGTAGAATTCCTGATCGGAATGGATTAAAAAGTGACTCGTTTGAGGTATATGAAAGATGTAAAAGAAGTGCACATAAGGCTCAATGGTAGAGCGCTCACCTCTTGCAGATGGGGTCGTCGGTGCGATCCCGACTCATGCCATGTGGGCTTTGTGGTGGACAAACACCGTATGCATGGGTTTTTCCCGGGGGTTCTCCTGTCTGCTCCCATTTTCTTCATTCTACCAGTTCTCCCATCATCATGCATTCGGCTGAACCAAAGTTGATTAAAGGTCTTAAAATATCGGGTGAGGTTTAGACAATAAAAATTCAATGCTTACAGTGCATATAACACCATGTATGTAAACATAGCTTAAAAACCACCGACTTAATTATTTCTTATCAGTGTCTGAAATAACGGATTTAAACAGTAAAGTAGATGGTCATCTAAAGAAATACTCAAAATTAGTGGCCCCTTCCCGAGAATCGAACCTGGGAACGCTTGTACTTAGCGTTGCCAAGCAAACGAGATTGAGGTTGCCTAATCTCATAAATGTCTTGTCCAGAAAAGATCATATTGCATAATTACAAGAGTTCTGTCTCGCCTCGTTTTCCGTAGACGTTTTCCTGTCTCGTCTCGTGGTCAACATTACTTCTACTACAGGGGAAAGCAATGGTACCCGATGCCCGGAAGCCGATTCCACTTGCCTACGGAATTTAATATTTTCTCGCAAATTAAAGGACAAATAGAGATTTCTTCTGTGATAGCAATGTAATGTTCCATCACTTGAATTTAAAGATCTAAAACGGATATGCTATCTCGATGTTCATCAAGCCGTATAACTTTCCACGTGATAGTTATAAAATAACGTAACTGACCCTCTGTGTAATTTATAATTACGGAAATGTGTTGAGTATAAGCTATGCATTATTTCTGGAGTTAGGAAATAGATATATGAAAGAGGAATGATATATAAATGAAATTTACTTCAATATTAATTAAGTAACGAATAACAGTAAACATAACTTTTCCAACACACACGCACAAAAAAAAACTTGAATGTATATGTTTAGGGTCTGTCTAAAACAAAACACAAATGGAAAAATTTCCCTAAAATTCATCCAAATTTACTTCGCTGTTGAACACTTCGATTAAATAAAACTAATTTTGATATTTTCTCAAATCTCAATATGTACCGTAATCTGTTTCTATGCCTGAAATGAATCAGTACAAACGAAGAAAACATTCGCTCTATATCAGCTGATGGATGTTTGTTTGGCAGTGAACAATTGTTCAATTATGGGAAACACTCTATCACTCACTGACCTTATTTAAATATCTTTTCTGGCTATTTCACTAGTCATAACGCTGTCACTTTCTCTGTTACCTGTGGCCTTAAATAAAAGTGTTTCTTGGAAGGCTGATGATGGTCTAGCTTGGAACATGTGTCCTATCTAGGTTGAAAATTGATTCAAATTAAAATCGTAGTTGATGTAATTTTCAATGAGAACCATACTCTAGCGATTACGATCGAGGACTTGGGTTCAAGTCCTGCCCAAACAGCACAGATACAGTCTAGGATTATACTTTCGAATATCCCCGTGGGGATACTGGAATATCCCAAGGATATAGCCTATATGCGTAGAATATTCTACGCATATTTGAATGTCCGGAATGAGCGCATATCCGAAGGATATTCCAAGTATGTGGAGACCAATTATTCTTTGGGAATATTCTCAAAATATTCTTGAAATTCCAACCTGGAATATCCTTTTAATATTTTTTTTTTTTAAGTATATCCTAGGAGGAACATCCTTACTTCACCCCTTATATTCTGGGATATTGTATGCATATTGTGGATCTAAATAGGATGTCCCACGGATATCCTGTGCTATGTGAGCGCACACGAAGGTCACCACCCTGACAGATTTTCCAGGGTTTCGCAGTCCCTCACGGTAAATACCGCCATTCATCTTCAACTATAATAATCAAATCTAAAGAAATAAAGGCGACTGACTGCTTGTAAGGCATAAAATTTTTGTTTCAAGAAATTCCCTTGCGTGAAGAATCACTCATATTAGAACAATGATTTTGGACCTATCCCGAGCAATTCAAATTAAATAATTAGGGCCTAATTTATGTTCAGCTAGCCAAACAAAACCTGCCCTAACCTAAACCTCCAGTAGAGTACCGGTATCTAAAGTGAAGCCCAATGATTTAATATATATACATAATAAAACGATAGGCGTAGATCATTATAAGAGCCTAGTGCTTAATGAATATTGACTTCTGAATGGTTCAATTTTCTTTAATGACAATGACATCGTCACGTATTGAACAAACTAATTTTTAAATTGCGGTACCTGTCCATTAATTAATGTACTTACCTTGCGAATGGCGTGTGTTCCACGTGATAAGTATTGCTGATTGGCTCCTTCTTTATTATGGATTCCAAGCGTTCTTCTTTTAAAGTGAGAAGTCCATTGTGTTCGGAATTCAAACACAAACCGTTGGCCAGATTTTGCTTTGACATGTTCTAGACCTCCAATTCCCACAGTGTAAAGCTCCTTTTTCAAGGTTTGCTTGCTTCTATTAACAATAGGTTGCTACCCTCTTTAATCACAAAGCAGGTGGTTGTAACGTTCTGCAGTACACACAAAAAATATAGGTGGTAGCAAAACTTGTTTGTTCACACAAAACTCACCATGTTTCTGGTTCAAACACTTGATGAAATATCACTATTTCTCCTGTAATTCACACACACATTATATAGTATCAAACTTACATTTTATATGTGGTAAATAGCAAAAACATATATCTAATGTTTCAAACCTTATTCTCAAAATTCCCTCCTTCCAAACACCGAAAAAATATATTTGTTTACAAAATTGTCACAGCACAATAACAACACACGATAAAGATATTTTCGTTTTCTTTTTCTTTCACCAAATGCCACTTTATGTACGTGTCACGACCACCAACAAAATGTTTAACTTGTCAGCGGTTTCAAATTTAAAAATCTTCCCACACTTCAACGAGCTACAAGCAAATGAAACCGACAACAGACAGGATCAAGCAACAACGTGAATGAGGAAACGGTCCCACAGAGCAACAACAGATGGCTCCCGCCACACTGGTAAGCCTGTGCTGAACTGAGTGTTCTCTGTTTTTCCGACATTAGCGGGTGGCGCTAGTGTCGACTACAACTTATTTTCCTCCCCTTCCCACACAAAGTCCCCTGCATGTCTGTCTATGCTTTGTCGACGTAATATTGTGTCACAGTAATATTTTATTTTGTCTTATACTTGCACATACGTAAACATCACAGTCGCATAGTGGTGACATAAGGAGGCAGAATAACATCATTGAGCGAAGGTGAAAATTGTCTCTAAGACCTTCATTTTACTTTTATATTTTATGGAAGGCATTGTAACTTGCCAGCACAATATATCAAAATCACATGGATTAGGTTACACATAAGCGAAGGTCTGCAAATTATAATATGGGTCTACGAAGTGGAAATTTCCATTATAACTTCCAGAGGGACTGATATAATAAAATCAAACATAAATTATTAATAAATAATTAATTGTTTGATAGTGGTGATTGAGTGATCTGCCTGAACGCAGGAGAGTTTGTGACCACCTCAACGTCCCTGGGCAAAGTGAACAAATTGCTGTTTGTCATTGCATTCTACCGAATAGAATTTATGTTAACATCCTGAAGACGGGTAAAAGTTGAGAGCATCTGGGTTGAAAAGATTTTTCTTTAATAGCCTATTTTCATACATTTCTTTTTTTGTTTTACAGTGCTGGTTTTATCCCCGCTCCTGCTCTTTTTACTTCTTTCCTCGTAAACCAGAATTGCTTATTAATACAATCTAAATGAAAAAGAAACAGCGTCTTCACATCATTGCACTTAAAAGTGCACATAAGTTATAAATACTGAAAACATAACTTGTCAAGCCGCTTCTCAAAACAGAGCCTTGAAGTAATCTTTCAAACTACAGACCTATTTCTCTTTCTTCCAAGTTTTCTAAAATTCTGGAGTCACTTATGAGCAAAAGAATATTCTCATATTTAAACTCTAATAACATTATATCAACTTCTTAGCATGGTTTCCTGAAAGGTAAATCTACCCAAACTGCCTTAGCTGAATTCGTAGAGGAGGTTACTACTGCTCTGGATAGTAAAGTTTATCCCTTTTCAATCTTCTGTGATCTAAGTAAGGCGTTTGACTGTGTTGATCACTCATTATTACTACGAAAGCTTGAGAAATATGGAGTAAGAGGTACTTCTAATGAATGGTTTAAGTCATATCTTAAAAATAGATCTCAAATAGTAGAAGTTGCTGATACTAGGAAATCAACTTATTGCAAAGCTACTTCGAGGTCCAGACCGATGGAAATTGGTGTTCCACAAGGTTCAGTCTTGGGACCACTACTTTTTCTGATTTGCACCTATGATCTCCCTATCAATATATCAGAAGGTAAACTAATTTCTCTTTGCAGATGATACCAATATCATAATCAAAGATAATAATATAAAGCAATTGCAAGAGAAAATCAACCCTGCTGCCTTTCAGTTTGAACAATGGTTTTATCACAACAATTTGCTTCTCAATATAGCCAAAACAAAATGTCTTCATTTTCATTTATCTTCAACTCCTACGCCTTATCCACAATTAATCATAAATGACAACATCACGGAGTGTGTTGAATTAGTTAAATTTCTCGGCATGCAAGTGGACGAGAAGCTTTGTTGGTGTACTATGCGCTAAACTTTCAACCGCTGTTTTAATTATCCGATCTTTGGTTATGATTTTGGATAAACAAACTATTCTTTCTCTGTATTATACGATATTCTACTCTCAAATAAAAATACGGTATTGCTTTTTGGGGCTCTTCTTATAACTTAGTAAGATTTTTAGGCTTAAAAAAACAGTAATTAGAATTATAAGTAACGCTCCATTTCGTAGCAATTGCAGGAAGCTATTCCCAAAGTTAAATGTACTTACAGTTCTTTGTATTTATATATATGAGGTTTTAAATTTTGTTAAAAATAATTTGCACAGATATAAAAAGAACTCGGATTTACATCAATACGTTACTCGCAATAGATATAATTTACAGTTACTATTACAAAGAACATCTCTTTTTGGTAAATCTCATTTTTATGTTGGTATAACCTTGTATAACAAACTGCCTGCTAGCATAAGGAATATAAGTAATCATACACAGTTTAGGAGTGCTGTTAAAAACCTTTTGTCCAAAGGTTGCTACTACTCCGTAGAAGAATATCTAAACAGTAACAAAGATTAATTCTATATGAATATATTTAGTTCCTGTGTATGGCATGTTTATATAGTAATATGTCATTGTTTTCTTGTATGTAATATAACTGCCATGGCAGTAACTCTAATTTGTATCTTAGTATACATGTTGACATGTTCTATACCATTTTTACAATTTTTGTAAAGGACTTAAAATAAAAGATGTTCGTTCTTTACAATGTAGCAAGCAAAGATTCTCTGCGATCACACATTCACAGCTAATCCATTTCTTCCAGTGTTCTCGACAATATTTTACAAAAAAAGGGTGAAAACATTCTAACTGCATCAAAATGATTATTCTGGATATTTAGTAGGCCTAGTATTTATCACGAAGAAAGCGTTATTACAAATATCCATGGTCGCAATTTTCTTGCAATTTTCGAATACATTTTGAACACTTCAAAATGAGAAACTAATAGGCATGGAGTGACGAGTTGACAGTGAAGGCAAGTAATTTTCAGACGATAAAGTTGGCTTTATAAAAAATAACCATTTAATCAGCAAAATGAGAGAGAAATATTTCAAGTTATCTATTCACTAAAATCATTTCTTGCTAGGGTTCCTAACTGTGGGTTGGCCCATTCCGGGATAAATATTTGCCGATAGGCCTATGCATACTCATTTATGTAGAGGTGGATTAAGACGCGATTAACATACATATTACCAGAGAAATTTGTAAAAAAAAATAATTTCTAGCGCACGCGATTTTTTACATTCTCTTCTTTAGTTCACAATAGTTCGTGGTGTCTTCAAATCTTCCAACATTAATTTAACTCATTTTCCGACGTCATAGAATGATGAAATTTTGCAAAGCGACGTAAGTCGGGTGACAATACAATATCCCTTTGTTACTTTCATATATTTATATGTATTTATATGTTTTAAAAGAATATCAACATGCACGGCAGTGCATGAGCCAAGTTCTTCACGTCAGAAAACGTCAGCACTGCCAGAAGCATGTTATACAGGAACAAGAGTTTATGGCAAAATCGACGATTTGGGGGCCCCGTAAGAAAAAAGATGTTAAAGATAGGAATATGAGCTTTTGCCGTTAAGGAGATATGGTAAATATGTGCAGATGTACAAAATTTCATATTCGTATCTCAAACTATGTTCTAGTTGTGGACCCCTGAAATTGCACATTTTAGGCTAACTGACTCACTCACTCACTCACTCATCATATTGTTTAGGGTGTTTGGAGTAAGCTAGAAACATGAAATTTGGTATGAAGGTAGAGGATGATAAGTAGATACAGGAAAAATTCCGATATTTTGAAAAGGTCGCCATATTGGATTCAAAATGGCCGCCAAACCTAAAATTTCAAAGAATACACAGCCTAAACGACTAAAGCTAGAACAGTTAAATTTGGTATGAAACTACATCATTGATAGCAAATTAAGAAAACTTTTTAAAAATTTAAAAAAGTCGCTATTTTGGATTCAAAATGGACGCCAACCCTAAACTTTTAAAGAATACACAGCCTAAATGGATGTCGCTAGAATAATGAAATTTAGTTTGACAGTACAACATTATTAGTAGA
>JAGDQP010050875.1:457-13073 GCA_022664845.1 Lepisma saccharinum | reverse complement strand
GATTTTCTCACGTTAATGGAAGAGGATGGGTTCGCCGAAAGGTTACAGTGATGAAGCGGTGTTTCACCTTTCTGGGAATGTGAATAGACACAACGTAAGGATCTGGGGAACTGATAATCCCCACGCAGTTGTGGAACACCAACGCGATTCACCCAAGGTGAATGTGTTTTGTGCCATTTCCCCTGAAAAGATTTATGGGCCCTTTTTCTTCCTTGAACCTACTGTGACAGGACATGTTTTTCTTGATATGCTTCAACAATGGCTCCTTCCACAGCTCGAAGAGGATAGTGCAGATTTCATTCTTCAATTGGATGGTGCCCCTCCGCATTACCATGGCAGCGTTCGGGATCATCTCAATGAGGCATTGCCACAGCGCTGGATAGGCCGTGCATCTCAGGAGGATCGAGTTCTCATTCGTTGGCCACCTCGTTCCCCCGATCTGACCCCGTGTGATTTCTTTTTGTGGGGTTTCATAAAGGATCGTGTTTACGTACCACCACTTCCAACAACATTGGGTGACCTTCGCGCCCGCATCACAGCAGCCATTGCACAGATTGACCGTGACACACTTCACAAGGTTTGGCAGGAGATAGACTATCGGCTTGATGTGTGTCGTGTTACGCGAGGTGCTCACATAGAGCACTTGTGATGTGACTGAAAAAAACTTTGAGAGTTACCCTTCTTACCACATGTATTACATTCAGATATGTTCATTATATTTCACAAAATAAATTTATGAAATCGGGTACATCATTTTGACTTACCCTGTATAAAGGCACTTTCCCGAAAACAATTAACTGTGTAGGTACCGATTCATTTTTCTCCTTCTGGGCTATTTCAGTAATCTTACACAGTTTCGAATTACTGTCAAATACAAAAAACAACATATTGCATTTTCTTTCGCATATTCGTCAACATATTTCACACAGAAGTGCAAACATCTACTGACAAAGGAAATGTCCCAGTGTTTTGTCAGAATCAGAAGAATTAAATCCAAATCTGATAATGTTCTTTCCTAAATCATAAAGATATATAGGCCTAAACAGGAATTTGTTTCTGAAGAAGCGAAATGCCGGCCGGGTGACCGAGCGGTCTGCGGCGGTAGGCCATCGGCTCGAAGGTTCCGGGTTCGAGTCCCAGCAGGGGCATGGGTGTGGATTTTAACAGCTAAAGGGCGAATCGTGACGGTCCACAGTCCAAAGTTACTAGACTGGCCCATAAAAAAATAAAACTTACAAAGTTTTTGAAGAAGTGAAAGTGACGTGCACTTAGAATTAGTTTCACAGAAAATGGCGATGAGCTTTTTCTTAAGTCTAAAAGGTTATATCAGATTATATATTAAATTCAAAAAATAAATTAAAAAATCAGAGTATATATTCATACTTATCACTAGACGTGGGACAGTAATTTTTTTGTGATTTAAAAACGTAGGCTGTATGTGTTGTGATAAATAGCCTTGGTTAATAAGATTGACTGTACAGAATTAAAAATGAACTTAGAAAAAATAACAATACTTCCTAGAACTCTAAAGGAAGAAACTTACTTCGAATGCATAATTTGATCTATTTTTTTAAAAAAGAAAGGCTTTTTAATGTTCTGACATTGAAATAAATATCGCCATGTAATAGTTGTGTTGGAGATCGTTAAATAAGAAAAAAAGTTGTTTAACAGGTATTTCGATGGTCTGGTTTGAGTGGGAGGTATGATATTGTATATCCATTTAATTACTTCTGAGAATCACATACTCGATCATTCTTCAATATTGCCAAGGAATATTTCGTTTATGGTACGAATTACAGGTGGTCATTTGAGGAAAAAGAATATAACAGGCAGTGACTACATAATCCTTTTTAAATCTTCTTGAAGGTTTAGTTACAGGAACTACTTTCTGTGTGTTTGAAGGAACAAGGACTCAATCTATTATCTTCAGATGACACAATCCTCCCCATCTCTCACCTTCTTTAATTATTTCTTGTTTTCCCCCTCATATATATTCATACGTGGAGAACTATTTGGTGTTAACTTCATTTATTAATGCTAAGCATAACATTTAAAGATAAAGATTTACGGGTATTCGTAACTGTTTTCAATTAACCATCGATTCCTTCTAGGATCTACTTTAGTATAAGGGAGGAGAAAGGCCATAGCATGTAAGTTCCTCTTTAGGTAGAGTAGTGAAGGAAAGAAGATATGCCACTAAGATTCCAAAACTCGAACCATTCCTACACTGGAAATCAACTACAGTGCGATTCTAAAGTCCCCGAACTTCCATTTTAAATATTTCGTATGCTAACACTAGATATCTGAGTATAAGTTGAAATGCACTGATAGTTTGACCATTGGCATCCGATTTTGTCTAAACCGACCAATTTTGCTGTGCATTTCCCAACTAGAAAAAATTAGACAAAATAAAAGCAAGAATGAAGGAGAACAACTCTGTGGATAATAAATAAAGGAGAAAACAAGAAACAACACTTTGAACAATAGATTAAGTAGAAAATAAAATAACAACAACGTGGCTAATAGAAATAGAAGATAAATAAATGAACAACACTGTATATAATAGATAATGAAGAAACAAAAACATCACTGTGGATGATGAGTAAAGATTTAAATTAAACTTAAACAACAACTTAGATCAGGGATCGTGAAATGGCGGACTCCGGTCCTGATCTGGACCCCGAAGATCTTTTTTCCAGACCTCTGAATATCAATTTATTTATGACCTATGCTTCATGCTGGGTTTGATACAATGTCTATAACGTGACAACGTTATATCAGCAAGAGACAGTTGTATTCAGTAGTGGAAATACAAAAAAAAAAGTTAATGTTATTATTTTTATTCTTTTCCCTTTTTTGTTTTTTTTTTTTTTCTCATCAGTGTGGATATTTTAATTTAGAAAAAAAAAACATTTTCTAAGATGTTCTGCTTTATTAAAGACACCTGTAGCTAAAAACAAGGCAATTGGTACGAAACAGCACAGTGCAGTAAAATCTATTTATTCCGGCAACATATAGAGGGTAGCGTTGTTTTCTTTCCGGAAGTAATTTTGATTCCTCGTAACAGAAGATGACTTTGGATAACCAAATTTGTAAAAAAAATCTCATATTAATAATAATATGAGATCTACCTTAACCATTATCAGCCAATTTTGTCTACTTATCCAGCAAAAGCTCAGTTAAAATATTACCAGGGGCAGAAGGTTGTACGTCTGGATGGATAGTAAAAAAGGAGTTGTGTTTCCAGCTTCAGAGGAAAACAGAGGAAATGTTTGCTAACAAACCTCTTTAAGTGACCTTTATTTTGGTAAAGCATCCGAGGAGAGTTGCCGTAGGCCGCTGCAAAGCGCTTCGGTATTTAATCCCTGGATTAGTCCAACAATAGTTGGAAGTAGCCCTACTTGTGTTGGCTAAATCCTTGATTGGGGCACTTCAACTGCTTATCGGGGATGGTAAATAAATGACACGTTATACGTCGAGCCGGTTCGGAAGTCAGAACGATAAGCGTTAGTTATCTCAAATAAATGTTTTGCTAGGTTCTACTTGTTAGGAAGGAAGGAGATATAGAGTCTAATGCCAAATTCACGGTATATGATTTTTTTTTTTTTTTTTGATTGGGAGGATATCTGTTAGCAGATCCCAGGAGTTGTGAAGATATCATAGCCCAACTTGTTATTAGGAAGCAGTGATTCGTAAAATCAGGACAGATAGCGAGAGACCTGATTAGGCTGATACAGATGATAGAATGTACATATCTTGTTAAAAGTTGTAGCTGTTAATTAAAGAAAGTGGAATTAAATAGTACTTCAGTGAACAGTACCAGAATCATCAAAGTATTCAGATAGTATTAGCTACAAGGTTATATTTCTTGCAACGTTACGAAGAAATTCTTAGAAATTGAATAGCCCGTTAAAGCGTCTAGAAACATATTTTAGTTGAAGTCATTTATAGGACAGGACATAGTTAGTAATGATCCTACCTTACAAAGTTACCTCAGAATAGTGATACAGTTTATAGTAAAGTTATTTTGTTTAGAACTTATACCAGTAGTTAAGAGACATAAATACGAATAGACTTAATGTATTGTCATTCAGAGAAAGCTTGGAAAGGAAGCATAAATGATTTTCTGAAAGAAATAGTAATTTGTTATAGTCGTAGTTGTACCCAGAACACTTTTATAGTTTAATTGAGAAAGCGAACGATTCCATAAGTAGTGAGAAGAATCTTGGTGAGAAGTTAGTAATGTTAGTATTCATACAAGAGTGAAGTATTTTATCTACGAAAATAAACATAAAGTTTTACCGTTACTTCAACGCTGAGTGTAAAACTTAAAGTCTTAAAGTTTTGTATCGACCCACGTATCAATTAGACTTTTAGTGTCAATCAAACAAAGAAGTGGAGAAAGTATTTGACCAATCGTGTTGACTTTAACGCTGTAGATCACCCCCGCCATCTTGGTATGCACCTTCCATTGATTTACACGGGAATTGTTTTACTCATTTTATGCCTCTCGGATGTAGAATATTTAAGTTCTGCTTTCACAAAATTTGTCTTGGTGGCTATTTTGACTCTTGTATAGTTTTGGTTTGTGAAGTTTCTCCAAATATATAATTATAATGTATTATTAATAGTTTGCTATATAAATCACAATATGTTAACGGGAAATTATACTGTTCCTGTGTAAAATATTGCATTTCTATAAAGTAGCATGAGTAAAAGAGAGCATGACGATAAACTGTGCGAAAACAGAAGTTAAAACTATACTCCTGAAAAGTATAAAACGAGTAAAACAATTCCCATGTTATTAAATGGAAAGTGCATACCAAGATGGCGGGGGTGATCTACAGCCTTAACATTCTTCAGTGAATTGACAAGACGTGATACATACAGATAAAAAGCCTATTTATTTCTCATTTATAAGCACACAGGAGAAAACCTAATTTATTCGTCATTCAGTGCACAATACACACAGGAGGGAGGCTAGATATATTTTACCGCCATTATACTAAACATAGGGAAAAAACCTCAGTGTAGTGAAATATTATTTATGTCATCTCACAGGAGAAAGCCTAAAGGTTAAAATTATTTTTTAAAAAAGCCTATAGTTTACCTCACAGGGGAGTAAACGTGAAAGTTCACAAAAGGGAGAGAAATGCTTTAAAAAGAAACTAGATTGAAAAGAATCTCATATATTTTTACTTATTTGGGTTATTTCTTAATATTTCAGTTTCATTATCTTTAACACAAGTATTATAGATTTTTGTTTCGTCTTTACTTTTCAATATCATATTAATATTTATTGACTTACAGAATCAATAACTATTAAAGCATGTATAACTTCAAGATCTTGAATAAGGTTAATTTAGAAAAAATATTGATATTGCTATAGTATTTGTATTTTGTTACATGTATACTTTGTTATAAAAATAGTCATTCATAATAAGTGGATAATATCGTTAATATTGACTTTTATCAAACAAAAACGTATTGTTACCAAGATTGCTCTAGTCTTATGTGTACTAAACTCAAGTTGTTTATATCGTTAATATTCATCACAACATCTAGTGGCAATTAGCGTCCCGTATAACATTATAACTATCAATGTTTTGTTGCCATTTTAGTTGCTTCTATAATTAAACCACCTTACATAAACTTGTTAACCTTACATAAACTTGAAGCCCAAACTCACAGCGCCACATGTCAAGAGTAATTACAAGCATATAAGCATAATGTGAATTCATACTAACGCACGCTGTATTTACTTCCTTTATTTTTAATTATCCTATACAATTATACGAAGTATCCAGTTATCGTACTGTCTTATTGTCCTGTTCGAATTTACCGAGTGACTGTAGCTCAGTTTGTAGAGCGTTGTCTTAGCATTCGGAAGGTCCTTGGAACGACCCCAGCGGCCACCTACTCTGAGATTTTTCCACAGTCACGTCAGGCAAATGCCGGTATTAACTGGGCACTGGCCGATTACCTTCCAACATCCTCTCCCCACTCAATCCCGATTTAAGTCTGAGATACCTAAAGCCCATTAATAAATTGAAAATCTAATTCGAATTTATTTATGGTCTTTAGACATGTATGGTTCAGACTGGGATAGGGTAGGGGAAACGAGTCGGCCAGGACCTATGTTGAAGGTAGCATCTCTCTTATGTGACAAGTAAAACTCTGGAAAACAAGGTGGTTGTTCTCTTATATCGAACCCAGGACCTCCCGAATGCGATGCCAACCTAGCTATGACCCCGCGGTCTTACTGTTCTGTCTTAATCATACTCGACTAACTATCTGGATGCGAAATTACCATCAATCCAGACCCCGAGGAAAGATAATTGTAGACCCCTGTCCTAGATAATAATGAAAGAAGCCCATCTTTACCGTAAACACGCATTCAACTATTTTATCTTTTCCATTAAATGGGGAATTTCACTTTCCTATCTCCTGCTCTAGATTTTATAGCTAGTCTGTATTTCACTATTTCGGAAATGAGACAGTTATCCCATTAAACCGTTTCCCGGCAGAAACGGAAAAACTGTTTTCGTTATGTCACTTCCAGCGAATATTATTGAAGTTTCAGGAAAATCAATGTGCTTCAGGAATGTTTCTTGTCATTTTATTTCTTATTTTATCCTTCAACAAGAAATCCCTCAATAAACACACAACTACCATGGATTGTTGCGCCACCCCATTATTTTTGTGAGCACAACGGCCTCCGCGTAAAAAATACATTGCAATTTGCAACAAATCAATAGCAAATCTGATAATGTTGTGATTAACTTTTTCCACAAGAGAACCTTGTGTATGGTAAATGTTAAAATTAACACAGAAATATTGACAGCTGCCGTGACCTGGACTCGAACCCGGATCTCTCAGTTGTCGGTTGGGTATGTTATGAACGGCCAATTATCTATGTGTATAGAACTGAGATTTTCATACCGAAATCGGGATGTTTTGGATACCGACAATTATCGATGTATCGATGTACCGGAATATCAAACGATACCGACCGAAAATATCGAAATACCTAAATACCGGAAATACCGAAATACTGAAAATACAAAAAAATACCGAAATATGGAATATACTGATATACAGAACAGTAGTATAATAAACTGATCGATATCGGAGTATTGAAATACCGAATTCTTTTGAAATTCTGGTAAAATGGATACTAATATATAGCGGAAGTAGTATGGCAGAGCTGAAATCAGGTGTTTCGGTGACCCGACCCGGTCTGACCCGGACATAAGAGATGCGGTCTAAAACTTGACCCGATTGACCCGGTCTGCGAACTTAATTAATTCCAGTTTTGTATTTCTCGTACTCTGGGGTAACACCGGTCACTTATGAAAGAAACTGTTCAAACGCAAGGAAATATTTAAATGCGTTCTGTTGACGAGAGCGAAATCGTGCCCCCGAGTCAGCGGGTCCCAAGCATAGATCCGATCCTAAACTTGACCCGTTACAGTTCTGTACTGTGCTATAAGTACAATCATTCTAGTGTTGATTGGAGAGCCAAAATATGATGTCAAACAACTTTCTGAACACTTAGGACCGATTGCAAAGACGAAGTTTAGACTTAGTCTAAGATGGCTTGTGTCACCGCCCATGCAATTAATTTTATCTTATCTTATCTAAGATGGCTTAGGCTTAAACATCAATTTGGAATGCACCAGTTTAGCCTAAAACCATGGTCTAACCTACGTCTACGTCTTTGCAATCGGGCGTTAGTGTTGATTTATAAGCATTGATTTTGAGTTTATTTTTAGGTCTTTAGACAACTTTGGCTCAGACCAGATGGATGAAGATGGGAGAATTGATGGAATGAAGAAAGCAGAAAGAAACGGTACAACCCCGAGGGAACCCACGCACATGGTAGTTGTCCACAACAAAACCCACATGGCACGAGCCGAGATCAAACTGCGAACCCCATGCACCATGCGCTCTACCTCTGAGCCACTGCGGCCACACATAAGCAGTGACATAGATTCAGTGGTGTGTTTCAGCCCTTGCGGCGCCAGGACAATTCTCAAAGCCTGACGTATCTCCGTCTATATTAACCCTTTTCGTGATAAGCCACTTCCTTTTCCTTTCTTCTTGAATATTTACACTACACTGCAAAAAATAGCTGTGTTAATTCAACACAATGCGGTATCCCAGCGTGACTACCACTTTTGTGTGTTAAAGTAACACAACACACGGTGCTGATTTCGGTACTACTGTGAAAAAAAGTACGGCCGTAGTGAAATTTGAACTTGGGTTGCTCAGTTAGAAGTCGAGCGTCTTACCGACATGGCTAAATCGTCAGACAGAAAAGGCACTGAATACAGACGATATTCAGTGAACAACATTTGAATTAAACGACTACATTATAGATTGATACTGTGTATGGGATCAACTATATGTTGCTGAACTTCCAAAACAAATTAAGTTACTTGCACGACTTATCCTATGGTTTAATTACTTCCTATTTGCCAATTGAGAACCAGATTTCCCATTCATTGAGAATATTCTATTTATATGAAAGCAAGCAAGATGGCGACAGCCAAACACTTCAGCAGCATTACTGCTTTCTTATCGTAACATATCAAAGCTGCGCTTGCTTTCATAGAAATGGAACATATTCTCAATGAATGGGAATCCTGATTCCTAATTGACCAATGGAAAAGTGATTAAATCATGGCATAAGTCGTGAGAGTAACTTTGTCTGTGTTTGGGGTTCAGCAACATTTTTTTATCCTCTATATTGTTTCAATCTAGTGCTTCTTCCGTCTGACGATTTAGCGAAGTCGGTAAGACGCTCGACTTCTAACTTAACAACCCAAGCTCAAATCTAGCTGCAACCGTAACATTTTTTTTTCCAGTACCGAAATCAATACAGTGTGTTGTGTTGATTTAACACACAAAAGTGGTAGTCACGCTGGGACACCGCATTGTGTTGAATTAACACGTCTATTTTTTACTGTGTAGATACTAAATAGATCCATGTAAGAAAATGGATGCTTTGCATGCATAAAATCTACATTCTAAGTTATTCGCATTCAAACATCTTGCTTAATAGCCGAATCTACGCAACATATGCCAGATGGTAGCGCCTGAACATCTTTTTTGAAGCACATTACTAATTAGGTTAACAAATTTGCATTTATTAGGTTGAAATTCATACACGACTATTTTTTATAAAACAAGTTTTCAGTTTTAGACCGAATCACCAAGTCCGGGTGAGACCGGGTCACCAAAACACCTGGTTTCAGCTCTGCCATGCTACTTTCTCTATATATTAGTATTCATTTTATCAGAATTTCAGAAGAATTCGGTATTTCAATACTCGGATATCGTTCAGTTATTACTACTGTTCGGCATATCAGTATATTTGGTACTCCGGTATTTACCGATATTTCGGTATTTTTGGTATTCGGTTTCTAGGTATCTAGGTATTTCGGTATTTTCGGTATTTCGATATATCGATATTTCGGTATGGGTGATATCGAATTTTCGGTATTCGAAAATACCGATACCAATTTTGGTATATCGAAATTTTTGACAGTCCTAATAGAATATTCCTCACGCCTCAACAATCTCATGAGGCCCAGACACTCCACTACAGGTGAGATTTTAGTTTAGGAATCTTCTGCAATCGTGCAGTGCGAAACAATAGATTTTACCTATTACCTTATTTTAGAAATAGCGAATGTCTGAAATTGCATGGCATAAAAACAAATGAAGAATTTG
This sequence comes from Lepisma saccharinum, assembly GCA_022664845.1. Classification (NCBI taxonomy): domain Eukaryota; kingdom Metazoa; phylum Arthropoda; class Insecta; order Zygentoma; family Lepismatidae; genus Lepisma; species Lepisma saccharinum. Next base: position 3,335 of record JAGDQP010050875.1, on the reverse strand, counting down.
AAGCAAGAATCAGGTCGTTCCATTTTAGTATATTTTACAGAAATTGAAAAAAACAACAACTAAAAATCACCATGTTGCCTTATTTTTTCCTGCTTAAAGGTATGACGTATTTTAATTAAGGTCTTAAGAATACCTAGGTAAAACATTTTTGACAGAAAATGGAGCTACCTGATTCATGTATACACCCCTTTCATTCTGAAGGACGATATGATAGTAAACAAAGGCATGTGCTTTTTCAAGTTTGAAATCAAGGTCAAAGTAAACTGAAACAACACACACATATACAGAGTGTTGCAAAATAACTTGACGATACTTCCTTAGGAGATTTCTTACATTAAAATAAGAAAAAAGTACAGACCATCCAGGGTCTTATTATATGTGCTACAGCCTCTGTACTACAGCCATGGGAAAATTCGTTAACAAAATTGGAGACGGCGTATTTCGACAACCAAATGTAGGATTTAGGTCCGATGAAAATAAATATTTCAAATTGGAAGTCGTAGATCCCAGTAATGCAGAAGTGAATGTCGAGTAGGGCGGCACACTGGTGATCTAAAGAAAATTAGGGAACTCTTGAAGTCTCAGGCGAAAGTATAGTGAAAAGCAAACGGTAAACAATTGGAAGCAGACAAAGTGTACAAAGGAGAATAACTGGTAGAACGTGTATACCGAGAGACCGTAGCAAAGTTGGTAGACCGTTGACTGTGTAACTGTTGTATGTCGAAAAAAATCGAAGGTCTGTAAGCGTCTGGAAAAGGTAAGTGTAAGTGTAACGTAATACAATGTGAAGCGGTAAGTCTAATTAAGCGGGACCTCGGAGTGGCCGAAAGGTTAGCGCGCCCGCTTTCTATGTGCGTGGTCACGGGTTTAACTCCCGCCCGTGTCCATTGAACCGAGTGGTTAGGAGCCATATTTTCCCAAAACTGTAGGTCCCGTCCCGTCCTCAGAAGCTCACCAGCTCGTATAGGATGTTAATAACAATTCACTCACTCGAATATAGCGGAATGAGTTGTATGTAAGCATAGCTATACCTATTGAAACGAAAAGGGCGAAAGAACAATGAGATTTAGTTGGAACAGTAACGCATCATGAATACCCCATGGTAATATTAATTCAAGGTAACATAAGGTTATATCCGTTGCTATGGTGAAAGATAATTCCTAAAACTACGAGGATAAGAAATGGTGTTAAGTTGTAATGATGTAATGATCTAATATCGTTTCAGTAATTTTATAGTGTGTCTGAAATGCATATAATCATATTTTATAGTGTGTTTGGGATCATATTTGTTACAGAAATATGATCATAAAGTTACCTAGGTCTATCTGCGTGTGAAAGAGCAAACGAAACCTATATAGTATATCACAACTGACACAGCCTATTTGTCTTAACAAAGTACGCGTATTTACAGAAATAATGTCATGAGACGACATAATCAGATGACCCAATGAAGAAAATGCGCCCCAACCCCGACAGAAAATATTTTTGCCGCCATCGGCCCGACGTAGGGGGTTTTGACAGTCGGGAAAATGTCGCATTTAGAGGCGATCCACCGGCGGCCCGATGCCAAATGGGCGCGTTAGGCAAATAATCCTGTTGTCAAAGTGGTCTAAAGAACGAAGTTAGGAGTGTTCTGGCTAGCTTAAACTGATCCTTACAGTGTACCAATCACACCAGTACATTTTGTGAAAATGGTTGGCAAAAGGGTGGGAAAGTTTTTTGCCAACCCTTGTCCCGATTATGAGGTTGGGATTTGGTCGGGATTGAGAAAAATGCCGACCATGTCCTAACAAGGCGGGAATATGACGGCAAGAATAGTCGAAAAGAAGGCGGGCCACAAACTATCTGAGACAGTCTGCGGAAAACAATTGCAATTAAAATCAGTGATAGTAACGATACATCTACAATAGTCATTAATTTCTTCATTATAGGGATTAAAAAATCAATTGCAAATGTCAGTTAGGATCGTCGGGTTTCACTCGGCACTTATTTCGAACCCGACTCTACACCGACGGTTGAAATGTGGGCGGCAGCATTTGTATGGGCCGAATTCTGGCCGAGGGCTGTAACTCTTTAATATTAAAATATGCTTATTACATTAAAACATATTTATCTCTTAATTTCATTCGTCTTTTTACAGAAATCTGTAGTGAAAAATATCAAAAACTACAAAGCAAGCAAATACAATGAAATTAACTACATTTTTCATGTTCTCGTTTGCATGTTGGAAACATTGCATTTTAAACTATATTTCAACGAACACTTAATTTCGTTAATAGGGCGTTAATCTATGACATAGATTTCGTTTTATGTGTGTTTTCTAAGGCGACATATTACACCTATTGAGAGATACAAATTTAAAAGTGCAGCGATGATCAAGGCGTTAAAGAAGAAAAACTGCACATAAGAAAGAAAAAAGGAAAGTATTATTTAGTTTTATTTGTACATGATGGTGAACAACGCGTAGCAACTCCATTCTAGACTGCCTGTTACTACAGATACCGTAAAAGAGCAGCAATTTCACAACGTGGATCCATGGATGAGTGGATAAGACGACGAGCTACCAACGAGAAGTACAAATCGTTCCTGTGTTCGAACTCCACAGTAGCCACTAGGATTATTTACTGTTGGAAAATTAACATTGTAAATCATGATGAGAACAACGGGTAAAATGAAACTAACTGTGTATATACCAATCCGAACAAAAACACCAGAGGTGCAAAAAGTGGAGCCAAGTTCTTTAGCCCTAAAAAGGTGTGAAATGGGAGACGGATGAGCCAAGTTCCTTGGTGACAGCATGTAACAGGACTAAAGGAACTTGGCGCGAGGTAGCAAGGTTCATGATCCTCAAGCTATAAGGGTGGTGGGGATCCTAAAA
>JAGDQP010050872.1:0-14140 GCA_022664845.1 Lepisma saccharinum | reverse complement strand
CGAATGAATTAAACAAATGAAACAAACGCCCACAGCACAACTACCACAAGTCCTACAGGCTCTAGACAACGCACAAATTACCACAACAAGGCAACTAATTACTAGCAACCTTACCAACTAGACCACGGGTACTAACCACAAAGGTACCAAACCAGAAGCCTTTTCAAAACATTAATGGAAACGACAATTGAGCTAAACCAATTCACAAGGTTTTATAGGACGAAAATCAATAGCCATTACAGGCACAAACCTGCCAGTGCACGACTAGCACTAATTATACACTCTCTCTGATATGTAGGCCACTAGACCACGGACAAAAATGAAATATACCACGCACACAGCTTTTTTTTTTTTTTTTTTTTTTTTTTTTTTTTTTTTTTTTTTTTTTTCACATTTTTTAAAAGAAACAAGGCAAGTAAAGAAAACAAACAACAAATGTTATCATATAACATTTATGCACACACAGGTATGCATACTCTTACATGCACATGAGATAATTTGTTTCTGGCGTGTGTACTCACTTGTCATATAGATATAAAGAAAAACACAATCACACACACACCTTATTTGAACGAGTAAGAGGAAATCATCCTAAAGAAGGCCTTGGGCAGGCATAGTGGTTAGTGCACTCTCCTCTTATATGCATGGCCACAGGTTCAATCCCAGCCCGGTCTGGTTCCTGAAAAGGAGGCTGGATATAGACCCAAACTGGAACAAACCAAAAACTTCCCGAACACGTTTTACATACCGGACTAGAAACAATGTGAGACCTCGAAATAGCCAAGAGGTTAGCACGCTCACACTTTATACAAGAGGTTACGGGTTCGATTCCCGCCAGATCCACTGAAAGACCGGTTTAGAATATGCCTTACTAAAAGAAACTGTAGGCTCCATCCTTAGAAACTCACGCACCCACCCAGAACATTAATAACAATTGAACGGATCAAACAAGGTGCAAACTGCATATTTAAGCACAAAAACAACACAATACTGATTAAAATACATACTAATAACACAATAATTCTCAAGCACAACGACGAGCAGTCTTAACTAACATAAAAACCAACCTGTGAACACGGCACAGTTGGGTCCTGAATCCAGTACCAACGTGTTAAACATACAAAAAATAATTCCGCAAACTTAAGAACACCAGCAGTAGTAAGGAGTTTCTATAATGAAAAGATGCCTCACAAATTGGATGAAAAACGGGCATGTATACCTTCTAAGGATGTTCTACAGTAAAAATAAGAACCCAAACTGTATCTACGGACTGGGATGACTCCGAGGTACTGAGCTTCAAACTCCAGTACATGAATTATATCAGTAACGCAAACTGTTGGTACATTTTTTTTCAGCGTCCGTTACAAAAGTGCATAGAACGCATTTAAGGTGATTTTTCTTAATTGGTTGTTCTGCACGAAACTTGTGTTCGTGATATCTGAAATTTTCAAGGTGATTGAATCGTTTATTACAATTTGGGCATTGATAAGCAAATGATTTCTGGGTATTTAAAAGAGGCGCGATTTCGTTTAATTTATTCGGATGTGCTTTCGAAACATGACGCCTAAGTGATTTGTTGTGGTCATAGTTCTTACTACACTCTGAACAATCATGCTGAAAATGTAATCGAACCTGTGAGTTGTATTTGGTTTAAATCTCACTTTAAATAAACTTCCTTGTGATTGGGTAAAAAAAAAAAAAAAAAAATGACACGTGCATTTCGTTTGCATATTTCCTCCATTTTTCCTTCGTGTTTTCAGTGTTTCCTTAGCTTTCTTTATTTGTTTACAAATGCGTATAATTGACGGGGTTTTTGTAACAGACAGGAACTGGGAAGGGTAGTAATTGTATGTACTCTGTACCTGAGAAAAGATCACCTCGCTGTTCGAGGCGAAGAAGGTGAAATATGTGCGTAGATTTTAAACTGGCGATTTAACAAGTAGTTGTGGGCTAGTGATGTGAGAATGGAAATTAAATGCTCCATTTGAGGGCCGAAATTTAAGCTACTAATGTGGAATGTAACAGCGGCTACAAGAGCATAAAAGAAACTAACCGTATGTAATATATGGACGTAACGTTAAAATTAGCTAAGCAAAGATTGCTGATCTGAGTCACACATCGTTTATTGAGTTCATACAAGACAAGGGCGTAAAGAAACATAACTTTGCATAATCGCATCTAACGTAACTGAATAATCCACGTAACCTAACGGGGCATATCTCATCTAACCTGGGGATAGTTGAAATAATACATCAGCACATCTTTATTTTAGACCCCCCCCCCTTACTAAACAAAAGTAAACAGATGGCCTAACGCCTAGCAAAAATAAGCAAAGCCTGACCCCCTCTCCCTTGGGTAATATATGAATATAGCTAATACTAACTTGAACGACCCCTAACATTAGTTAAACGTAATTCATTAGATACAAGGTTTAGATGGCACATTACTCACAAATAAAACGGTAATAAGAAACTCAACCTTGCCTTTTGGATATTATACATGGAAATGAAGTAAGCAAACTGCGAGTAAAATGTGTGTAAGTATTGTGCCTCAAGCATAAAAGTACTTTTTTAAGTTGAGAAAGCTATATATAAATAATACATCGTTTTGGGTTTAACTGTAGTAGTGCTGGATCAATTTTTTAGAAATTTACAGGATGAATTGAGATATTAGTGTTGTTTGTGATGAAATGGGAGCTAAATTGTAATGTGGGTGACATTAAAAACGAATAATAATGTTGTAATGAGTTTTTAAGATGCTTTAAGACGCAGTGAATGTGGTGGCGGAAGGGACTACTTGGCGTAGAGTTGCAGTTCTTGTCATGTGGATAAGGCAGTGTTGAAATGGCGCGTTTGTGATGGTTATAACATTGCGTAAACCGCACGCCTCCCATTGCGTAAACCGCACGCCTCCCATGAACACGGGCTTGGGGGCCGGCAGTGTGTAATGTGTGTGTTTTTAGTGATTTTGGTTTGGTCCGGCACTATAAAAATTCCTTGTTTTGGATGTCGGAGGTGACATTGAGTAAAATAGTAAAAATCTGAGTATATAATAGATTGTGTTAAGACGTAGAACACTGTATGAACGGATTTTGGGAGAGTAATCAAAAGTTTTCTCTTCTGTGAAGTTTGGAACTGTAGAAACGGGTGCAGATATTGCAAGTAGGGGTTAGAAAATATAAGTGTTTTTCATGAATACACATTGGCCCAAAATTCAGGAAGTAACTCTACGCAAAAGTTAGACTTAAAAAACAATCTGACTACTAGCCCGCAAGTGTTCGCTTACTCGGCATTACTGTTTTGCGATAAGAATTCCGTTGGGCTCGTTTTCGGGAGAGAGAACTCCACCGTTTTCTGCAGAAGTGAGATGAGGTAGGAAGTGAATTGGAATAATTTAATCCCATCACTAACCCGCCTTCGTTCACTCGGCATTACTGTTTTTCGTGAGAAATAACCTTTTGTGCCTTTGCGACGCAAGTACACATAAGTGAAAGCAGGTTGTGTTAAAAACCTTCGAATTTGACCGACTAAACCGACTTCACTTTTCTCGGCATTGCTTTTTTTTTTTTTTTTTTTTTACAGTAACAGCACCCGTTATCCCCGCTTTTGGGTCGTAGCTTTACCATTCTGTAGTTACGTAAAAGTAAAAAATATACGTGACTACTAACCCGCCTTTGTTTTCTCGTTACTCTGTGAGTAGTACGCGTCGGGTCTGTCTCTGGAACGTAACTGTACCATTCTGAACATAAATCAGGTACCGTTGAAAAATCGAATTTGACCGCATTCGCTGGCTCGGTATTTTGCATGGTATTTGAATTGTTTTTTGTTTTTTATTTATTTTGGGGTCATTTTAGTAACTAATTACTTCGGCCAGTCTCGAGTCCATTGGCTGCTAAGTTTCTAAAATTTACAACCAATCATGATCCAGCCGGGATTTGAAACCACGTGGCGCCTCAACCCACACGACTATCAGGTCGTTCTATGGTATTTGGAACAAACAAAAATAATACTTTTCATTACTGTGTTTTTTTTTTTTGAGAGTACATAACTCTACAATTCTGTACATTCGTAAAAGCCGGTAGTGTTATAGTAAAACAAGCGGACTTTACTATTAATCCACCTTCGTTCACTCTGTATGTATAGAAATGATCGCGTGTAGATAGTGGAGAAGTACCCATAAAATGAGTTTATTATCGCATCTTTAAGCTGTGAGGTAAGGGTAAGGACATCTTGGTTAGCCAAAAACAATGTTTTTGATTGGAGTAACTGGGCTAACTTGACGGGACTATACTGTGACGTTTGGCTTCATGTTCTAAACCAAATCGCATATCCTCTATTAGAACATCCTTGTAGTTTCTAGACCAACCAACTACTGATGGCGCTCATAATAGTAAATATGGCCAGAATCGTAATATGTCAAACTCTATGTTCTCTTTTCCTGTCAAAAACATTTTTATGTTATCTATTATAATAAGTGTGTTAGGAACGATTTGCATTCGGTATACGATATTGTTTTATTTTATTTACATGGTCACCTGCTTTCTCATCCTCTCTATCTAACTGCAGATAGCAAGATAGTTTGCTGCAATTCCGCATTTGAATTGCTATTGCAAGAATTACTAAGAGTCGTAAAAATACAGCAAGAGTGCAGTAATTTAATATTGCACTCTATGGCAAGTTTTCAGATTATTTTAGGGTCAATTACAGTATAGTTACACTTGTTAGGATTAATTACTAACCGTTCTGTTTATACCATTAATTTTGTCAATCGCTCCAAGGTTATAATTTAAAAGTTTAAATTTACTTTGGGGCGAGCCTGAAATAAAACAATTGAGTGTCGTTTGCATACGTAGATTGTTTCATTTCTTAATTTGAACACATGATATTTTTATATTTCAAAAACATGTTTTTAATTTTTTAAACACAAATAATATTTTGATCATTTATAAATATTTGGGCCCTAATTTAATAAATTATATTTCATTATTATTCTGCATATAAACAACATTAACTCAAAGTAGCTAAATACTAAAATTTCATATATAGGAAACACGTTTCTGTCAGAAGACACTAATACAACAGGCTGATAATTAAACACCTGAATTGCAAAACATCTCAAGTCCACTTTTTTCGTATTTTCATTTTTGCTGTTCGTCGGCATCTACATTCCACTTGCTTAATATTACATCCTAACTCGAACTCAAAACTTTTTTTTAAAATACAAAATAAATTCAGTCGAATAGAATAACATCCCAATTCCTTGGACTGTTTTTTTTATTCCTCCTGAAAAAATACTCCGGTGGGCTTGGGATGTTTTGAAATTCAGGTCTTCAATTACGGTATAAGTTTAACAAGAAACGGGGTATACAGAAACGGGGTATACAAAAATGTTAAATATAAAGAGATTTCAAAATAAATAAACATTTAAATAAGTAAATAGACAGGATAATGAAAAGAAATCGCATTGAATACTGCAGGCACCGTGTAAAGGTAGTGCAAAGATGTGTTAGGTAGTTCGCCAAATAATATTTTGTATCAACGATGTAATAATTAGCAAATTGAGTATGCGAACTTGTTAAGTAATTTGTGGCCATAAATCTTAGGCTTGAGTCGCTGTGTCAAAAGTTGAAAGGACATAAATTATTACGTATCTAATTTACATAAAGAGAAGAAATAAACAAGAACAACAACAATTTACATCAAATTTATTTTTTCGAAATTCCTTTAGTTCAACAGATTAAATTCACGTTTATTGCAGAGCTGTGAAAGATGGATCTGTAAGTATTCCTAATTACTCATAACTACACTTATTAAAAAGTAAATTGATAGAAATCGAGGGTCTGGAAATTACGTTCCAGTCATGGTTTTCCCATGGGAGCGCCGGATTTCATATAGATTTCATTTATATATAATTAAGTTATTTTGTGTGTGCCTGCATGTCATAAACATCGAAACGAGTATACTTTCTTCCGAGCGTAGTACCTTACTTGGTAAAACGTTGGTTTCGAATTCGGGAGGTCCTCGGTTCTGTACCAGCGGCTGACTGTCCTGACTTAGGTTTTCCCAGTGTTTTCCTCAGCCACGCCAGGGCTGGGTTGCAAGAAAAATACTTAAGTGTAAAATCTGTCTTAAGCAGACCATTGAACTCTACATAATACTGGAGTGACTACTTAAATCAAAAAACGGGTCTCACACCGGTAAGAAATGTATAAAACTGAGTTAGAACTGAAAATTCGGTCCACATTGGATTAGACTGGAAGTGGATAAACAAGTTTAAACGTTTTTTCGGCGCCTAACTTTAACACCAAGTAGCCACTCCAGTATTATATAGAGCTCGATGGCCTGACTTAAGTCAGATTTTACACTTAAGTATTTTCTTGCAACCCAGCCCAGGCATATACCGGGATGGTACACTTCGCATAAAAAAAATTGCGACAACGAACGCCGTGCTGCTAGGCAACCCAATGGCACCTTATCCCATTATTGTGTCTGGTAAACAGACCCCCTCTTTCTCCTTCCTTCGTCTCGCCCATACTAAAACCAACAATCATCATGAGCACGTTTTATTTTTCTAAATAGACATGTATTAGTAACGATAAAATGAAAGAATAAAAGGGAGACGAATCAATATACATAAGTTGATGGAGGAAGAAATTTGAACACAGACAATGAAACATTGAAACCGATGGATGTTTCTCTGCCGATTAGACAAAGGCAGAGAAATGAGAGAGAGAAAAATAAAACGAGAAGAGAGAAGAAGAAGTACAGATGGAATTTAAACGTAGTAAAAAACTATTAAGTTCAGTTCCCACAGTATAAAGTTCCTACAAATCAAATCTAACAGCATGAGAGAAGTGACTTTTGGATTTTATATTTTGTCAGGGTTATTCGAATATATAAAGGGTGTTTCCGCTACTCCATTTTGCCAACGAACTTAACAGCTATGAATAATCAAGTTCAAGTGCGAGGAAAATGTAACAGTGCGTCTATGTGTTACATTTTATCTGTATATTGTGGTAAGTAAACACATGTGTATTCCCGTCCGTTTTGTCATTTCGAATTATGAAATGAATATATTATGGCATTTTTAGGAACAAATCCAGTTTAGGGTAAGTATTGCCACATTAAGATACGATCATTTATTGTCGTTTATTTTAACGTAAACCAGCCTGAACGAATCTAACATCACCAAAAGAAAATTGTCATTAGCAAATCTAGAAGTTAAAACTTCAATTAAAAGTTCTAATGCACTTCGTGCAATATGACAAATTGAACGTAATACAAATTTTAACTTTTGACGGTTTGTATTTTAAGCATAACAGCGCGCAATCTGAGCCTATTTTGATTTAACAAGTTTCCGAATATCCTGTTCAATTTTTGTGATACCTTTTCAGTCACAAGTTAGGCACCCATCCTTCCCATGCCTGGCGCTCTGCGGTGCACTCAGCCTTATATCAAACTGAGTACCAGAGTGTTGTTGGTACTCCTGGGTACCTTGGGGAGGTAAAGGCGGTCGAGCGTGGGAATGACCACCTCACTTCGTACAGTAGATCGAGATGTGGAGTGCTACTCCCACATCCCCCATGTGCTGTTCACGGCACGTGTGTATCGCACAGGGGATAGCTTTACATTTACCTTTGTTAATTTGTGTAATTGAGAAATAGACCGGTAAAAGCGAAAGTTTTCCAGATATCTCCATGAAATTTGCTACAATTGCTCACAAAATCCCCTTTTTACACTGTGAATATACTTTTACAAAATAAAATTGTAACCCCCTTTAGGAGGTCCAAACTGAAAAGTGAAGGAAATCGAGATTGAGCGATGCTACAATATTTTATAGACAGAAATCTGTGTTAGATCCAATTTCTTGGTACTAATTAACAAAATTAGACAAGGAAAAGTGGTCTTCTGAATTAACATTGTTTTTCCCGTAAGCGAGATTGACTTTTGAGTTTGAATTCCCGAAAAGAGGATTCAAATTTAGTTTAGGAACATTATTCTCAGTATCAAAACTTCAGGGTCGTGTAACAAGCAACTGTAGAAAAAAGTCATGAAAATAACTTTAGAACTTTGGTGTTTACAGAGCTGTTTCTCAGTAACACGAATTGATAAACAGTGTGTTTGTGTGTGTGTGTGTGTGTGTGTGTGTGTGTGTGTGTGTGTGTGTGTGTGGAAGCCTTCAGGAGACTATTTAATACAACGTTAAATAAATTCGCTTATTACAAACAAGAAAATTGCTTCTGGGGGTCGCTGGTAGAAGGCATCTTACAAGGGGATCGCGGCATAAAAAAGGTTGAGAAACACTGCGATGGATCTATCCCTGCTCATGCCATGTGCGCTTTGTGGTGGACAAACACCTTGTGCGCATGGGCGGATTTGAGCCAAAGTTGCCTAAAGGCATTAAAACTAAAATTTAAATTCAATAAAAAGCTAACGGATTTTCACGTGGTCGTATCGCACGCGCGCCACAAGCCCACTCATCGTTCCTTCAGAGGTGAAACAGATAATAAAAAGTAGACGCGTTATTCAGTGTTTCATCTTTAGCCTACGTCAATAGGAAATTATGTTCTTGTGTTAGATGGGGTATCTTCAATCGCGAACTTCCGTCATCTGGCGAGACAACGAATGTAAGTTGCTGGGTTGCTGTTGGGTTGTAAGTTTTCGGTTGCTAGGGTATTAAGTTTTCGTATTAAGATTTTAATGTTGTGTTCCGGTTAGTAAATTATTTTCTTTTTAAATTTCAGAATGCTCTTCTTATGTACTACATTTTTGTTCCTCTTCTGGACGGTAAGTAACCCCTAACATAATTTTATATATATTTTTAAACTGTATTTTTCGAATAGTTATGAATACCTAAAACTTTAGTTTGAGAAAAAGTATCGAAACATGAAATAACTCGAAAAATAATAATGAAAAACTCTTTAAAAACATACTTTTCTTAAACAATTCGTACTAAAAAGTAAAAAATAATTTTGTTTATGTATGACTGAAAACAAAAGCTCTCATATACAGTTACTTTATAAATTCTTCGATTTGTACGTGCCATGCTTTTCTTTTTAGTCATGCATAAACAATTTTTTTTTTTTTACTTTTTAGTACGAATTGTTTAAGAAAGGTATGTCTTTAAAAAGTTTATTATTTATACCTTGTTTGGTTTTACTTGTAACTTTCAAAATACATGCTGTCAACAATGGGTTTAATTGGCAGCGTTGTTAGGTCCTTAGATTTTTTGAGAATCTCCAATTTATTTGGGGGGGGGGGGTAATCTATAGATTGTATTTCAGATTTATTCCCAGTTGTCCGATTCCCAATTCTCCGACTATCTGAATTCCTTTCCAATTAGCCGATCATGGCCTCCGGCGGAAGACTTGTTGGAAGACACTACCTGTTGGAGGGTATATTTTTCATGCCTGTCATCTTGAATCTCGATTGATTTTCTTAAATGGGAAGGGGATCGTGTAATATGTCATTCTGGGCCAATTCCCGAGAAATGCGTTTGTGAAATCATTTTTGCTGTAAGTGTATTATTGGAAAAGATAAGCGTATGTGGCACTAGTATAAGAATGAAACTTCTGACACACGCTTTTTGTATCACCTTGTTCCCCCTTTCTCATAATCTTCAGGATACCTTGTACTGACTTCGAATCGGCAATTGGTATATACACAGGTTTGAATCCCGTGACTGACTGAGGTTTTCCACGGTTTCCCTCAGTCCCAAAAGGCGAATGTGGGGATTGTACCTTAACAAAGGCCGTGATCGATACCTTCCTCATTCTCTACCCTATCTTATCTGGACTTGCGCCAAAGATCCCGAAAGACCATAAATAAATTCCAATTCCAAAACTGTAAAATGTAATTATTTTATTTCAACAGAGTTTTTATTTCTTTCATTAACATTAAAGATAAAATGATAAAAGTATCATTTTTAAATTACAAGCTAAGAATATTAGTGGGAACTATGAGACGAAGCAACATCTTGTTTTCTATATAATTTGATGGAAAACTCAATAGGTACCTAGAATTATATAGAACGCAAACGATAAAAACGTTATTTTAAGAAACTAGAAAACATACTTTGAACACTGTGCGCGGACGACAAAATTCTTTTCGAAAGCCAGGAGCACGGCACGAGGTTGCCAGCTTTACGTTCAACCCGCGAACCTGAAATTAAATTTTATATATGGCCTTTAGACATCTAAGGCTGAGGCCAGGCTGCCCAGAATAAATACAACTGCAATGTGTTAGCAACAAACAAAATTAAAGGAACTTTTTCAATAAACTCCCCGTTACTAATTCCTGGTGCACACCTTTTGACTAAGTTTACTCCAATACTTTTTAACTTTGATTTTTGAATTCATTTATTAAAATATTGCGCACATATATGCATTTTAAACATAAATACAGAATAAAAGTTTTGAAAAAATAACCTGCCGGTTTCTATCCTTCTATTGATTCGAGTATTTTAGTACGTTATTTCGTTTTTAAAATAAGAGAATTGCTTATCACATAATGTAAATTTGATCTATTTAACAGTAATAAATTAAATATTTTTTTTTTTATTTTTTTACTTTTTATAATGTTTTCCATTGTATTATTCAAGGTATGATCCCAGCATCGCGAACGAGAAAACCAAAGTCAGGATGTTCGGCACTGAGAATCGATCCTGAGATATCATGATCACAAGGCAAACACGCTAACGAATGTTCTACCTCTACGTGCATGATAGTAGAGAAAAAATCTAAATATTCTTTGCTTGAATATTTTTTTAAACTCAAATGTTTCTCATTTTTGTTAGCAACGTCCCTTTCCTGACTTTCTTAGAAACTCTTCTGACTTTTTTCATGCAGAAACTGGTGAAAAAATTTGACAGTGCAGTAGATGCGTACACATCGGAAAAAGTAAACAATGTCATACGTTGCACGATCATTTAGTGGTCTACTTACAGGAAGCTATTTCTGAAATCCTAATCATATTTTATCAGTTATCACAATAATTTCCATTGATGATAAGAAACTGACGTACAATACTTCTCAAAAAATAAAATAGGATCAAATTAAGGATTTCAAAAAGACAATGTTTGTAAGAAGTATTTAATTAGTATGGAGGCCCCCTAGGGTCCTCTGTCCATGACTTAGGACGGCCCTGCCTCTGAGCTTACCATTTACACAAGTTACTGATTTACTTTTTGCGGGGCCCTTATAACAATGGGGGCCGTGGGCTATAGCCCCTTTAGCCTTCTTCTTTAATCCGGCTCTGTTGATGACATGTACTAACAACTTAAAATTGGCATCAAAATCGCAATGTATTGTTCATATTCACGTTTAGACTTATGTAATAGCTGTATATACATTTGTATTTATATTTATGATACAAGCTAAGCATGTGTTGTGCACATATGGTTATAATAATGCTTTATTTTGGAGCCACGGTGGCCCAATGGTAGAGCACTCCCAATGAGCACAAACGGTTGGGCCAACCCCAAAACATTGTTGGCCAAACGCTTGGGCCAATGTTGGCAACCTGGTTGGCGTGCTGAATGTTTGGCCGCTTGACCTACCATTTGCCAACAAACATCCGCAACGTTGGGCCAACAATGACATTCCTTGAATGGTGTTGGCCCAACGTTGGCTTACTGTTGGGTCACAGTTGGCAAATTGTTGGCCCAACGATAGTGAATGTACGAAGGTCGTTTCAAAAGTGTATTATCTGGCACTGGGTTTCTGTTTCCTCTTCTTTAAGCTGCAGAACATCTGCAGTAACGAAATAGAAACGGATGAAATCGAGACACGATCAATCGATTCACTAGCTGGTGTTGAACTATAACATCAGCTGGCCAATGAACTTACGGAGTGTTCCCACTATTCGTTAGTCAAGGTGAATCTATGGTGGGATAATTCCAAAAGTTTTTTGACTGGCCGAAACAAGTTCAACAGTAGCTAGTGAATCGCATGTCGACCGTGTCTCGATTTTGTCCATTTATATTTCGTAACTGCAAACATACTTCTAGTTCTGCTGCTCGAAGAAGAGAAAAAACTTCACAAACGTAAACAAACAAATAATCACATACTCTATTTCAAAACCCTTAAAAATATAACATACTCGAACTACAAACTTTTTTTAACAACCCTTCGTATGAAAGTTAAAATGAACAAATTAATAAAGTAAATTCCTCTAACATTAGAAACAAACTTCCATTACCACAAAATACAATTCTGTAACATTCAAACCAAGCATGGTAGTGGCCAGTACTAAAAAAGTATGTAAGGTATACAGGATCCTACTACATCCAGGTAATGAAATTGTTGTAAACAAAATTAATTCTTTTATATTTCTAGATAGGTCCTCTTAATATATAAGTGTATTCTATCTGAGTTGTTGATATAAGAGAGGGCATACGGTACAAAATGCGATATTCAATGTCTAAAAAGAAAAACGTACTTGCAAAAATTTCATACTTTATTAATACTATTATTTGTAACATACAAAGTTAACACAATGTCGTTAAAGTATCTAACTGCAATACAATTTAAATGATGTTTAAAATAAAATATATAAAGAAATAAACTTTTGAAATGCTTCATTACTTGTATCGGTATTTCAAATTCAGTTTATCATAAGGAAATTTTACTTTTTCGAGTTTCAGCGTTATTATTAAGATCCTGAGCAGCAGTTAATGCTTCAGGTATTCACTTTTTGCAGTCTAGTGACTCGATACATAATACAGCAACACTAATTATTAGCATATCTACAATTGAAAAGGAACAAAGTTATAAGTAATAACGTTTGATTAATGCTAACAGAAAATAAATCAAACACATATCAAAAAGAACAGTATGGTATGTACACAAATGATGTACTATTTCTGAAATCTGGCATACAAAAACACTTTCTACGAAGTACCGTGTGCGGAATGACCACCTTTTTTTCTTAGTCTTCTCAACCCTATATATTCGTAATACACTGCTTGGAAGCGGAGTTAAAAAATAATTACTTCTTTGTTCAAATAAAACCCAATGAAGACGATACAGATTAGGCCCAGATGAATCTCTCTCGATTGATTGAACACGTACAATATCATCAGTTCCAGTAAGAAAACAGTTATTAGCGGAGTCTATACCCACATAATAATACCTAGTACTCTCCTGAGGCATGAATTTTAGCGAATTATTAGTGTTACAATAGACAGGATTAGACTTGCTACGGTTGATGACTTTCGAACTACCCACGTTTTTCTCTCCCAATCTCTTTGCAATTTGATCTAGCGGATTATTTTGCGCACGCACCATACTTTTTATTGTTCTCATAAAATTTTCGAACGGAAAAGCTGAAAACGAATCTAAAGACCCGAAGTTGATAACATCACCAGCAATTTGCAACAAGTTATGAAAATTATACACAAACAGTTCGTTGCAATAGTATTCCGGAATACAAGATACGAAGCAGTGAAGTAGTTCATCTGCATATTTTCTCCAGCATTCGGTTTTCCACATATCACTACATAAGATATACATGGCAATTTGAAACATTAAAAAATGTTCACATAAGTGGTCCGCCATGATTTCATATAAAACAACTGGCCCAAGGTAAAGAAACATCCTAAATTCCGTAGCTTTCCAAAATTTAAAAACATTTAGAGATCGTGGCTTTCGAGCAAATTCCTTTGGTGTGTGAGTTTTAGCAATAATTGCAATTCTCTCAGACATAAGGTTTGTCTTATGTGAATTTAATTTACATTTCTTAGGTCCCTTTTGTACCCAAACTAGAATTAGTCTTTTCATTACACCGAGACAGCACAGATGCATGAAATCCAGTGGTACCTGAGAAACCAATCCAAGTGATAATTTAGATAAGATACTCTTTGAATGCTGATGATCTTCGTATTCCATATTTTCGAACGAACTGTCACTCCGACACGTCATGTACTTCTGATACGCCCAAACAGTTCTCCCGACATAGGTGCCTTCTTGAATACAGTTTTCGCACCCGTGAAAGGAATTATGGGAAACAATTCCCTTTGCAAATGACCTTGCCGGTGCATCTGCAATGATGCAGCTGACACGAAAGTGGTACACTTCATCTTTATATAATATTCCCTCTTTTTCCAAATGTAAGCATTCTGTGACAAAGGGTTCCAAATATTC
>JAGDQP010050871.1:0-14140 GCA_022664845.1 Lepisma saccharinum | reverse complement strand
TCACGACTAGATATACAAACATTATTTTCTTCACAAAGATCAGTACTTTAAAAACTGCACTAATACACTCATTGTATTAAATCCCGAACAGTGGTCACTCATGTTGTTGCGAGGTTGCCATATAGCTGAATTTCTGGACTTTAACTTTTCCAGAGCTACTAAAGAATGCGCTCACATTTTGATTGTCTAAGTGTTCATGAAAAAAAAAAATAAGTTAATTTCCTTAAAAAAAAACAACGTAAAAGTAGTGACTCCCAGGTTCGATCCAAGGTTCCTTGAAGGAGCTTACAATACAAACTGTCAAAAGTTAAAATTTGTGTTACGTTCAACTTGTCATATTGCACGAAGTGTATTAGAACTTTTAATTGAAGTGTATTAGAACTTCTCAATTTGCTCACGACAATTTTCTTTTGGTGATGTTAGATTCGTTCAGCCTAATCCACGTTAAAATAAACGACAATAAGTGATCGTATTTTAATATGGCAATACTTAACCTAAACTGGATTTGTTCTTAAAACTGCCATAATATATTCATTTCATAATTCGAAATGACAAAAAGGACACGCATACAAATGTGTTTACTTAGCACACAATACATACAGACAAAATGTAACACATAGACTCAGTGTTACAGTTTCCTCGCAATTAAACTTGGTTATTCATAGCTGTTAAGCTCGTTGGCAAAATGGAGTAGAGGAAACGCGCTGGGCATTTCAGTACGAAAACAAACAAACATGGGTTCGAATCCTGTTAACGCTAAAGATTTTTTTTACAAAGCAAGAAATCATTACTTCTCATACAAAACGGAGAATATTTCCGACTGTTGGATGAAGCACCTGAGTCACTAAAGAGAGAAAGACGATTTACGAATGTTGGTTGGAAAAGTCCAAATCAAGTCCCAGGGGGTTAAGAACACGTCATTGATCAGAAATATGCAATTTTCCTGTTATTATAGTTAGAAAGAAACACTATAACATATGTTAGGCACATCCTGACTAGAGATTCACTCGTGGAGTACTGCTAGCGTGCTGGGCTTCTAATTTGAAAACCTGGGTTCGATTCCCCACCAGCCAGTTTCTTTTTCGCATACACTGAAGTATTCAAACAGAGATTTATCTTCGGGTTGTGGAGAACAAAGCATCACTGGTCATAATCCGAGCAAACAGTGTGTGTGATATTCGGCATAATGATAATCTAGTTTTCATGTTTTTCATTCTCTCTTCCTCTCTTTCTTGATGTATTGTTATCGTGTCTTCGCTGCGTCTTCTTCTTCTCTCTATCTTTATTTTTTCTCTTACTTTACACAAACTCTCTCTTTTTGTGCGTGTTCCAGAGCCAATTTCGGGCCACTTTTGATGACCCTTTGAGAGGGCCTGACCCAAACATAAGTGACCCCGTAAACCGATTGACCCGGTCTGGAAAATCTATGAACTGGGAATTTCGGAGATTACAAAGTATTCTGAACCAGTATATTTAATAAGCCTCACCGAATTTGCAAACTAGCCTCGCGCAAACAAAGAATGTTTGTTACACTTTTGACATTATCCTAGATGTGTCTCAAACCTCTGAAGTTTCACTGGAACCATGAGTATTTAATCTGACCACCAAGTTTGGTCTCCATTGTGAAAGTGACTTAATGAATGTTTGAAGCACCCTTTATATATTGGAATAACCCTGAAAAAATATAAAATCCAAAAGTTACTTCTCTCTTGCTGTTAGATTTGATTTGTGGGAACTGAACTTTTTATTGTGGGAACTGAACTTAATATTTTAACTACGTTTAAATTCCTAATTTTTATCTGTTCTTCTTCTTCTTTTTCTTCTTCTATTTCCCCTTTCTCTCTCTCTCATTTCTCTGCCTCTGTCTAACAGATATACGATCGGTTTCAATGTTTCATTGTATGTGTTAAAATTTCTCCCTCCATCAGCTTATGTATATTGATTCGTCTCGCCTCTATTCTTTCATTTTATCGATACCAATACATGTCTATTTTGAAAAACAAAACGTGCTCATGATGTTTGCTGATTTCAGTATGGGCGAGACGAAGGAAGGAGAAAGAGGGGGTCTGTTTTTCCAGACACGATTATGGGATAAGAAGGTGCCACTTGGCCGGCATTCGTTGTCGCAATCTTTTTTATGCGCAGTGGGGAAACACTGGGAAAACCTAAGTCAGGACAGTCAGCCGCTGGTACCGAACCGAGGACCTCCGGAGAACGAAACGAACGTTTTACCAAGTAAGGTACGGCGTTTGGAAGAAAGCATACTCGTTTCGATGTTTATCACATGCACGCACACACAATATCGTACGCACGCACACACAAAATAACGTAAATAACAACATAATATCAGAAATTATAAAGGATAAATATCGTGCCCTATTTTTCAGAACTGACAGAAACAGACCTTTTCTCTTGTTTTTCATTCATAACGTTAGTGTTCTATGGAATTCATTAAGAAAGAAATAAGAAAGAAACCATGGGTTTTAAGTTCATTTTTTATTCTCCATGTTCGGTAAGGATCTTTTCTATTGGACAATTTGAATGAAACTTTTCAATACACTTTAACTAGTGGCCCACCTAAAATAAAAATGGTGTTAGGTTTCCTGTTTTGGTATTTGAAATACGACTTGCTTACGTTTTTTTATTATTTGCTACACACTACAAGAAATCATGAACATCTTTCCAGAACCCAGGACATGTGATGTCTCCTCTTAAAGAAAAGAAAATTCCAACCCTTGCTCGTTCACGCACACACTCTCAGAATCACACACCGCCCACTCTACGTTAGTTGGGTGGCCTATCTTGTAGGCTTAGAGAACAATCGTGTATAACAAAGTCATGTGAACATAATTTTGGCCATGATAGTACGTACAAGCAACGCATGTGAAATGCAGGAGAAAATAAGACCTTATAAAATATTTGACACTTTTGAAACAGATTTCCTAATAGAAATATTTAACATTTTTCTTTCCAAATTCAAAGCATAATGAAATTTACGACATTGTAGAGAAGATTCAAGGATATTAGAATAGGAGTAAATGACGATAGCAAGAATGTCTTACGACACAGCTTCAGTCGTCCTACTTAGAACGATGAGTACACTCTTTTGGCTTCTCTGGTATTACCTTTCTTGTCGACGAGTAAGTCCTTACATAAAGCATTACTTTTGGATATTTTATATCTGATTCGTTGATTCAGAGTTTCTTAAATCGTAGATTAGTATCAACATTTACAAAGAATGTCTGATCTGGACAATATAAGTGCTTACTGATTTTTTGGTGCACAGAAACACACTACTTATTTTCTTGTAAGACTTACGTATGATGAAAAAGTGAAGGGTAGAATATATTTAACTAATACGAAAGTGTTTTGTGATATAAACTCCATTTTTTTTTATTCTTAATGTGTTGTAGTACTAGTTTCATAGTCCTGAGGTACGGCAATAATGAAACAGGACTCATACTCCAACTCTTTAATGAAGAAACTCAGACAATTGAAATTTTGTCCTCTTTAATATATAGTCGTCTCCCTGATCTCTACACCGCTCCATGTGAATATTCCACCTTTGGAAGAAGTGTTCCAAGTTATTTTGTGGTACGCATTTGCTTTCGCTGCATCCACGGACTCGAACCTGGTTCCTTTGAGCGTAGTTTTGACATTCGCGAAGAGAAGAGTCGCACGGTACTAGTTCTGTGGGCTACGGTAGATATTCCATCATTGGAATGTTGTTTTTAGCCAAATACCTCTTCACAGATAGTGCGTTGTGTCCCGGTGCTTTGTCTTGATGAAGAATCAATGAGGCATCCTTCTTCTTCCTAGAGGATTGGGGACTCTTCCAATGCATGTATTGCCGCTTAGTCTCTGGATCATATTGAGAAATACAAGTTTCATCACACGTAGTTACATTTAGGAGGAAATCAGGATTATTTTCAATGATTTCAAGAATGCCAGCACAACATTTCACTCGATGTCTCTTTTCTTCTGGGGTTAGCATTTTTGGCACTACTTCAGCACACACTTTGCCATGTCCAAATTGTCTTGCAAAATCTCTCTAACGGTTTCTTTATTCATGTTCGTAAGTTCAGAAGTTGCTAGAATGCTCAAGGGGTGGTCTCTTCGAACAGTTATACCGACTTTCTCCACATCGT
The DNA here is from genome assembly GCA_022664845.1 of Lepisma saccharinum. Lineage (NCBI taxonomy): Eukaryota > Metazoa > Arthropoda > Insecta > Zygentoma > Lepismatidae > Lepisma > Lepisma saccharinum. Next base: position 9,992 of record JAGDQP010050871.1, on the reverse strand, counting down.
CTTGAGATTTAATACTGGTATGACGGCCCGATTTTGGGTCATCCCTAACATCTTCCCTCCCATCCTCAAACTTCTTACACCAATTGAACATTTGTGTGCGATATACATCCTTTTCACCATAAACTTCTGTCAACAAACCACGTTTCTGTGGCTGATTTTCCAAGCTTTGTGAGGAATTTGTTCGGCTTTCGCACTTTTCATAATTACGACGACACACACACGCGATTTACTTCTAACAATGGTCACGGCCAGACTAACCGAAGCATGTGCGTGAAACTTTGTGCGTTGGTAGAGGAGAGTCCACAAATTAATTCCTGTCCTTCACTTCGTCACTGACGTAACCAGAAAAGATAAAAAATAGGTACAGGGACCTGAGCTTTGAAATTTGTTTTCTTTACTAAAAGTTATCTACAATTCTGGCAACTGTAACTACTGGTTTCTGTTTGAAGCACTCTTTATACATTTCTACACATACATCAGTGCCATCTAGCGGATTAAACACCTATTATGAAAAATATAGCGAATATGCAATATTGGTTCCCGTAGCTTATAAACTAAATCTTATTAGAAACTTTTAATATTGAAACTTTTATGAAGGTTCCCTAAAGCAAAAAGGAATAACTTTTTCAATTGAAGTGACTTGAAAAACAAAATTATTTAGTGACAGAAAGTTTATGAAAACTAAGTAGAATTCTAAATCCACTGTGTTCAGGAGGAGGCAGAGAATTTATGAAAACGAACTTGCATTTAGACGCAATTATGTAATTTGAAATGATCTTCAAAATTTTATTTTCCGCTACAGCAGATGTCGCGAAATATTTGAACATTATTCTTCTGTTTCCATGACTGATATCTGTCTCCTCCATTAGCAAAGAGACAATGTATTCCATATAAGCAGTTGATTCACTATCACGTAAGATACCTTAGGCTTTAGGGTTTCAGCATCACTTTGAAATATTAAAAACTAAGAAGCGGCACTTAGTTCCTTACTGAGTAGTTGTATCCAATTTTGAGTCTCTATATTCTCTAATTTTACTTTGTTGTGTTGATTAGCAGGCGTAGTTTATGAGTACATACTTGTTATAAATCAGACCACAACATAAATGTGCACTTCTTGTACATAATTTTCAACACTCATCCATACTTACTTTACTACCTATGAAGATACAGTAGCTAACAACTAAACTTTCTTTCATTGATGTTTACAATGAGTATGACAGTAAACTCAATTTGGCTCAATTTGACTGGGCTTAGCTGCAAAATAGTACACACTGAGATTTACATTAACAGGAACACATACATTTTACTGTTTATTACGGTACATGTTTTAGAGAGACGATCTATTAGGATTAAATGGAAACTGAGCGTCTTTTAAGCATTGCAATATCTGATTATTAGCAGACCCCAAACACACACACCTGTCGTATCGTGAACCATGATTCTCGAGTCCTGATTGGAATCAAGTTCTCGTCCTAGATGGAGAAAATATTAAGATCGCCATTGGATCAAAGTCACTGATTGCTGAGTCCTGATTTGAACTAATCGTTCATGAGCTATTCTGAATGTCACTTTAACAATCAACATAGTTCCACAAGTCCGAAACTGTCCGAAATTGTTCTAAATTCACTTTCCAACTGGTCACTAAAGTAACGAAGTCCACAAAAATTTGTATTCAAAACGTCTGTCTTTGGTGGTTAAACGAAGTATAGCAAGTTCACTGATTGGAATCACAGCTGTTACTATCATTCCAATTGAATGTGAGATGTCCTTTTATAAACTGCTGATTTTGACATGCCTCGTTTGACTCAACCTCGGCAATCCAATGAAGGAGAACATGGGTCATGGAAGTTGAAATCTTAACTTGTTCCCAGGGATAGGAGATATTGTTATTATTGTAATTTTAAGACTCGGATTGATTTGTCAAGGATTTCTTGAAAAAGAGGGAGGTTTTTTTTAGTAATGATCAACATTAGTTTAGGATACTGCTATCGGGTTTTCTTGAGATTGTTTCTATGTTCCGCTTCTCTTCGCCTCGATAGGCTGTTACAACAATCCAGGAACGTGATTGATCTAATGTCTATCGTATCTCATCTTTCTTCGGTTCTTTCCTGAAGATCATTGAGTACTGCTTCTAATATTTACACCTGAGAACAGATATTAGTTTCATTCTCTTAAACGTGCTTTTTCTTGATGTCTGAAGGGAGTGGAAAGTACCACAAATGTTCAAAACGTGTTCCTAGTCTCTAAGCTCTGATATTACATATCAAGTCCTTGAACACTTGTCACATTTTTTATTTCCTATGAAATGTAAATCACACGTCCAATATTTACTCAATGAGTAATGTTCTTATCTTACAAGAGAAAACGATATTGTTTTTTATAGTTCTGGCCGTTTATGATTCACAAATGAATAAAACAATTTTCACTGTTCCTGTAGAATTGGGTTTGGGCTCCTTTTAAACTCAAATATTTATTAGAGGCTATTTACTTTTACCTTATATTGCTGTGCTAAAGCCCGCTCAACAATCCATATATATATTGCGAGAAATATATTGTGTTAGCTTTTAATACTATATTAATTATGACAAATTTTGTATTAAAATTCTCTTCAACTGTATGGTTTGATAATTATTGCAAACATTATCTTTATATTTGTATTTGGATATATTTTTGTACGTATCATTGCTTTTAGGTATCGCTTGAAAAGTCATTTATAGTGAAGAAATGAAAAAAATATTTTAATTTTTAGAAATTGTAGTCATTCTACTAAACTTAGACTAAAATATAAATTTTAAATAAGCTAAATCAATAATATAGAGAAAACATTCTGTTACTGTATATTTATACGTCCATCAGTACTTATATGTTCATCAGTAATTTGAAATAATAATCTTGTTACTGATGGACATATAAGTAGATACAGTTCCGAAAGTATTAAAATAAGGTTCCGAAAGTATTAAAATTAGACTCGTTGTTATATATTTTAAAAATTGAACCAATGTAACCTTTTACTTGTAATTCTTGATTATTTGACATTTTGTACTAATTATGAAGAATTTTCATTTGATTAGTTGGTACTTACTGAATTTTAAAATATGTCTTAAATTGTATTGAGTTGTTGCTATGCATTATTTCCTAAAACTTTTTAAACTTTTGATACTTTATTGAGTTTTTCTGGTATTTAATTCAATTTTATTGATTTTTTGTTTCAAACCATTTTAATTAAAATTTTGAATTTTTTTGAAAGCTTACAAATGACGATATACTGTTACTTAAAATTAAAGTTCTGCATTTCTGAAAGCTTAAAATGATTATTCGGTGTTACTGAAAATTAAAATTTTGTATTTTTGTAAACTTATAAATAGTTATTTGGTTTTATTTAATTTAAAAAAACTCTGCATTTGTGTTGGTCTACAAATGATGATTTCTTGTTATTTAAAATTAAAATTTTGCATTTTTTCTAAGCTTACAAATGATGATTTAGTGTTATTGAGAATTGAAATTTTGTATTTTTTAAAACTTACAAATTATGACATGGCGTTATTTAAAATTAAAAAAATAATGCTAGCAATATTTTGTTCTCTATTATTTAATTTTGTATTATGGATAGGGGTGTACATGTCTAAAATAGATGTCTTTATTCAAATGGAAAATTGAGAGGCCTAATTTGAAAGGCATATAAGTAACATTACTTTATAATATAATTTACTTGATGTTCTGTACTACTTGAATTAAAATTTTCTAAACCTTTAAAAATTTAAATGAAATTATTGATCTCATAAGAAGGAATTAATTAAATATTTTTAATGTTTTCGTTTATAGTATTTGCATTAAAATTCCAATATAATCGGTTTGTATCATATGAGATTTTGTTATGATTTATATTCCAGAATTTTTTTTGAATTTACATAATATAAAGGAAAAAGTGTTCTGAATATACTCATTTTTCAGAAGCTAAGCTTTATTATATGATTAGTTGGAATTATTTAGAATAAATTATACTATACGTCAACAATTAATATTTTCTAGACTTTATGTTTTGTTACTCTGTAATCGCAATTTTTTTTAAAAAGAAAAATTAATACCAATGTAGCTCATTTTTGTATTGAACCTTTTCTGTTCCTGTAACAAAGTTTGTTGTATTTTAAAATGGACAATAAAGATATAGATGTACATATTGTTCTCTTTTAACATGAATTACCATTTTTCTATTTTTTTAATGTTATAGGATTATAATTTCTTAACAGAATATTTATATGATGTATTGACAAAATACAGTTTGGAAATGCTCTTTGCTTTTATCGAGTCAGATGTAAGAGTAATTTAAATATAAACATGTTTCATAAAAATATCAGTATTTTCCCTAATTGCAAAGAAAAGTGTATGTTTCTTTAAATACTTGGGGAGGGGGAAAGACGTAACAAAATTGTCACCATGCATCATACCAATATTTTTACTTTCGTTGTTTTCTGAATGTTTAAAGTTATAAATCCTGTATTTATTTTTCATTTGCTAACCAATGTTAAATTCAGCACGTTTGTGATCGTTCAAATGAGTTCACTTTTGATCGCTTTCGGTTTGCTTTTCTTTCATTTCTGTAGAAATTTTTAAAAATAGTCTAATACTTTTTACAGTGTATAATCTCAATATTATTTCGAGGCTATGTATAGTTGCACAAAATGTTAGTCTCCCATTAAGGAGACAACTTGTAAGAATGGCATACAGGATCTGAAAGTTGAAAGCAGAAAATAATCAAGTATATATTTCCACGAGCAACATAGAAGCCAGGAATATTTCTAGCTTTTGCGGCATCTTAAGGATGTTGATCACTTCTACTGTCCTTATATATTTCTTCCAATGATTTTCATAAGAATCGTTTTACTCAACTGTCTCTCCCAGAAGTGGATTTTTTGTTTCTGAATTCTTTAATTTTAATTTTTCTTCGTTGCCATTTTGTTTCGTTTAATTTTTATGCACAAAATGTAACTCATAGTTAGGTGTATAAAACACACTCTGTTCAGAGAAATTCACAAATATTTTTTGCTGTGCAAAATATACGGGTACATTTTTATAAAGTCCGGTGTGTCAAAATAAACATGACGAAAGGTTTAGTGAAAACAGAATGTGATTCTTCTAGTAGAAAGAGAGACCAATATGGCGGAAGTGATCAACACTCTTAAGGTTTTCACATAATTTTTTGTTTGCTATTGCTGGGGCCGAAGCAATGGGTATTTAGGGACCAGAGACATACGTTGGAAATGCCTCAGTCTGAATGGCTGGCGTAATATGAATCCAAATCCCGTTGACTTCCTCGGTCCTTATTAAAACTGCGATCATGACCACTAGACTAAAGAGACTGGGTATAAAGAAAGAAACGGCTACGGTGGTTCATGGAAGCGGGCTTAACTCGTAATCTGGCGGGCAAAACCTCATGTTCTGGGACTAACTATTCTAGTATTTTCTCTGCTTCCTCTCCCTCCAACGGGCGAATGTATAGATAGTACCTTAAAATTAAGTCAGGGTAGCATCCTTCCCCGTTCCCTGTTCCATGTAAAACAGTATATAAGAGCCGGTAGTCTAAAATATGAAGTGGAGGATAGCGTTTTTAAAATAATAAACTGGAAAAATATTTAATTGCATGGTCGCTGTAAGTTTCTGGCTGTTATGCATCCAGCACTAAATCTTTTACTTATAATAATTTTATCAGTCTTGTATTTTCGATACAATCAATGTCATCCTTATTTCATCAATTGTATCGGGTTTGCCGTCGTGTATTTATACTTTGTCTAAATCTTACTTTGGCAGAGGAATTCCTAACACGTCCAGTTTGATTATTTGGTACTTCTGGTTCGTAAAACATAGGGAAAATTTGGACAAAACGGGGAGCCGTAAATTTACTTGACTCTAGTGTGTATAGTAAGCAAGTAACGGGAATGACTTTGGGCTGCAATTAAAGTTTCATCTTTCTACTGCACAAGTATATAGTGAAATATTTCAATGCTATTTTCCTATCTCCTTGAAATTTCATTTTAAAAAATGAAATTTTTCCCCTTTTCCCAAAATGGTAATGCCTCTTTCTATTGTTAAGTAAAACAATTGTCATTGTCTCAGAAAATATCTACTTAGGGCGCTAGTAGCCGTAGGCAACTAGTCGGCCGACTAGTTGCTTGACTGGTCGCCGGCCATTGAATCAAATGGGAGCTATTAGCCGTAGGCAACTAGTCGGCCGACTAGTCTCTTGTCGCGTCGACAAGAAAACTTGTCTCCTGGCCCGGCTACCAGTCTATCGACAACTTGTCGCCCAGGAGACCAACGGGGCATTGTAGTATATGGAGCCTAAATTAGCCGGAAGAGACTAGTCGCGCGACAAGTTGATAAGTTCATTGACTGAGTGCGCATGCTCAGCACAGGTCTGGACAATCAGTTTTCTCTTATTTGTAATGTGAATTGCGTTCTATGTATTCAGGATTTTCTTTCGTTTATGACAATGGCCACTGTTCATGAAATCGAAGAATATATATAGTGAATGAAGACGTTGCCCAAACTGTGCGCACAGAAGCTTCAAACTGGAAGGGATGCACTAATTTAACAGAAATTAAAGTTAATACAGAGGACTGACTTCATTTGTGAAGTGGAAAAAATCCTCCAATTTGGGATAGCAGATTAGAATTATATTCAGACAAGGTTGAAAAGCGTGCTGGAACAATATATTCAGAAACTTTATTCCGGATTTTCACAATAAGCCAGCATATGAGAAGAACATTTGGATAAGTTATTACACATTATAAGGTAAGATTGTTTGTCAATAGTCGGTTGTCGCGCGACTAGTTGCAAGTGTATAAAGCAAGCTAGTCGACTAGTTGTCTACGGCTTATATCAGCCTTAGAATCTGGATACAAATAGCGAGCCGTATTTGGGCCAACAGCTTGCTTCCTCATTTTGTCCAACTGCATAGATTTTAAGATTTTAATATGGCTCTGCTCAGCAAGTTGCACAAGAACTAATAAACTACCACTATATTGCACCTAAATACATGTAAAATAAGGTGAGGTACTTATATTTTACAGTCCAGATTTAACAAATCCACAAACAAACACATTTAATGTCAAAATAAATCGAAGCGTAGATAAATTCTATACTTTCCAAAACCAATTCCACTAGAAGACACGCTATTTATGAAATCAGTTCTCCAACTGACGAAATTGCCTGTTTGGTGCCTACAGTGAGTAATTCAACTTCCATCTGATTGATCACACCGTTAGTATGAGCTGGGTGACACACATCCCGTTCTATCCCGCCTCTCCGTTTAGTCAAACTTCACCCACAGAGACTTATATAGTACGGCTGCCGTTCCAAATGGAAATGGTCAGAAAGTTGCATTTAATGAAACAAGCATGAGCTTCTGGTATATGGTAGGTGTTATTGATGTGATGGAATTTAGATATTGGGCATTCGAAATTTGAACCTTGAATCTAAGATTGCGGCCATTTTCAAAAGGAAACTCCCTAACAGTCCAGATAAAGCTCTTCAGCTTGCGTCATCTTATTATCAATAAAATACCACCCACAGTATGTTACACAGAATGCGAACACTATATCAAAGCGGATACATATGGAACCAGGCTACTTCACCCCAAATTCACTACCCATCAATAGATAAGAGGGGATGGACACCGGAAGATCATACATTGACACTAATGAAGTCAACCCTTCTTGAAGTGTATGTGAACTTATCTCATGCCAATACAAGAAAGAATGTCCCCCTAAAACTTGCAGTTGCAGTAAACTGCAGCTCGTTTGCACCCTGCTGAGCAAATTTTGCAAAGAAAAATGCGAGAATATTTTATGTGTAAGTGTTATCGTTCAAGTTTAATGATAAACATTATCTTTACAGAATACCCGAATATTTATTGTACAAGTGTTATCTTTGCAGTTACAAAGTAACCAAAAAGTTCTTGTCGTTTTTGACAGAAACAGAAAGTTATACAGAAAATTCCAATTACCTTTAGTCCTCAAAGTAATTCCCATCGACATCCAGAATCTTTTGTCAACGTTCTAACAGTTGCGCAATACACTGGTGATAAAACTGGGAGGGGTCTTGGAATCAAAGAAGGCCTTGAGTGCCTGCCGCAAATCTATCTCATTGACGAAGGATTTCGGACGAAGGTGGTTGTGGTTCGCAGTGATGGTTTGTGCCGATGGTAGCAGCTCGTAGTACACCACCAGAACTTGCGTAGGTGTAGAGGTGGTTTTCTGGTGCGAGTCACAGGGTTCCCACGATGACAAGCAATGTCTGGAACGCTTGGAAGTCTCGTACAGGACCTGCTTTTCATCACTTGTTAGCACTCGATCCAATGTTATTGCGTTCTGGTGCTGAGAAGTAACGACAAACAGGTTGTTATTCATTGGTCCTTGTTGACTTCCGACAGTGTGCTCAAATTGTATGCGTTCCCTGTGCGGTACAGGTGAAGTCTGATTGTTTCATTAGAATCCTGAAAGTGTTCGGTAAGCTCACGGCACGTTTGGCTGCTGTCGTGCTTTATGGCTGCCTTCAGGTCCTCGTTATCCATGGTCTGAGGGTGCCACTGCAGAGTTCATTACACAAGCACAAATTTCCGGACCTCAATATTTCTGGAATCAGTGCTAGCGGTGGGTTCATGCACATTGCTATCCCGAAAGACTTTACGTATACGCCAGTTTGATTCGACTGCGAGCAAGCCCACTTTAAAGTCATAAAGCAGAAAAGTCTGTCTCGACTCCTCCATTTGTCTTCACCATTATTCAAGCTCTGACTGATGAGAGTTCGCAAAGCACCAGTCTTAGTTACGGTCAATGTTCCCACTCCTGCCTCGATCGCGAGCACCTATTTCCGCATCAGTGGTCACTTCTTCCCATGGGACGTAAAAAATGGCAAGAACTCTTTTGGTTACCTTGTACATTGCTTTTCACGTTTACAGCCTAATTATATCCAATCTCATAACTTAAATATTCGATGTTCAATCACACATTGTTCCGAATTGAACCTACGATCACCTCCTGTTAAGTGTTTGGCTATTATATAAGCTTATATATCCATGTACCAGTATAAGCTTATATATATCCGGCCATCTTGGTTTCTCAGGTCATTATTCGAATGCTTCCATATCTAAATTTCTTTACGTCAACAACATCTCGACCACATACCAGAAACCCATGTTTGTTTCATTAAATACAGTTTCCTGGCTCTATAAGATCAATTTTATCTTTTTTACCTTTTAGCAGACACAAAATGTTGGTCCATTTATTTAAATTTTACTTTGTTCGTGTGTCCCTAATGCAGGCTGGCGCGTCAACTAAAGCAGATGGAGGGAAAATTATTTCAGTTTTGGGTTCAGTTACCTCCATTTATATGACTGTTTCATATCTGCGAAACACTATAACTGGCAGGTCCTTTTAATTTTGTTTCGATTTCTACACTTAAAGAAACCGAGCGGCCGTGGCTCACAGTCAGTGGTAGCCTAGCACTCGGGAGGTCCTGGCATCGATCACAGCGGCCGACCATCCTGACTGAGGTCTCTCCAGTTTTTTCTAAATTATATCAGGCAAATGCTGAGATAGTACATACTAAAAACAGGCTCTGGGCATTTATCTTTAACACCCTCTCCACCCCCGGCCTAAGCCTAAAGTGCCTAAAGGCTGTAAAATAAATTCAAATTCCATTTAAAGAATTCATACTGATTTCACTATTTGCACGTCATTCAATAAGTTGTCACCAAATCAGTCTTTAGTTTTCTAATCTAACCTTATCTGTGCTTGTTTTGAAACTAAATTTTCACCGCATGGTTGAAATAAGAGGCCTCTTCGCATTGGACAACCATCTAAGGGTTACATGCGTTGGACCAACACGGCGTTGGACCAACACGGCGTTGGACCAACACGGCGTTGAACCAACACGGCGTTTGACCAACACGGCGTTGAACCAACACGGCGTTGGACCAACACGAAACCATCACG
>JAGDQP010050870.1:0-10594 GCA_022664845.1 Lepisma saccharinum | reverse complement strand
GGGTTTTTCTCATTGATACCAGGCTAATGCTAGGACGATACATTTAGAACTAGACCTGGCAGATTTCCGTCCCTTATCCTCGTTCTTCACCTACCCCGGCTTGAGCTAAAGACGCTGAAAGGACTTCAATTTAATTTCATTACTCTGGTTCGTCCAATTACCATTTGCTGCTACTACCTGTAATAACAATCGCAAACACATGAATTACACGCTTTTTGCAATTACATATTTGTACACGCAAAACTGTGGAAAATCCTTATCGTTTAGTCCATTTGCAATTTTAATTTTATTTTGGACAGCAGAAAGCATGAAATAATGTTCTTTTATCTGAAGAAGTAAATTATATCAACTAGACATAGGACATCTATATCATTAAATGAAATAAAACAGGGTTCGGTTTACTGTCCAGAAGGTTATACGAAAATAGCAGAATTACAATAAAAATTTCTGTCGAGGAAGTTAGGACAACTTCAAAAGTATAGTTATTTCAAAAATCTTATTTACTATGGAGTATTATTTCAAAGATGCTACGTTACATATATCAACTGAAATGGTTAGAAATTGAATTGAATATTATTTTAAGGCCTTTAGGCATCTATGGCTCAGGCCGGGATAGGGTGGGGAAAGAATGTTGGAAGATAGACGGTCAGGAACTATTTTGTAGGAACCATCTTGGCATTTGCCTGGCGTTACTGAGGAAAAACCTCAGTTAGTATGGTCGACGTCTTGAATCGACCCCAGGACCTCCTGAACAAAATTATTGGAAAATTTAATTATTATTTCTTTTTATGAGAAAGCACCTCACTCATGGATTGCGGTCGTAAGTAAAGGTGAGGCGAAATATTTTCCAGCTGAATTTGTAGAATTTGATGACACGTGCTTTCTGATTGGCTTGGAATTGGGGTCTTTGAGTAACGCCTTGCATGTAAAAACACTGGTAAATTTTGCATTTTGGGGCCACTTTAGTAACTAATGACTTCGGCCCGTCTCGAGTATATTAGCTGTTAAGTTTCTAAAATTCACCAACAAACCATGCCCCAGTCGAGATTCGAACGCGGAACCTTCAAGTCGCTGGCTTGGCGCGGCACAACCCACACGACTACTAGGATTCTGTTTCACGAAAGTACTTGTTAATTTCCAGAGGACTGTCTCAAGACAACTAACCTCCCTCCACAACCTTTGTGTACTGTCGTTTTGTTGCCTAGTTTCGGGTGTCAAAAGTTTACAAACGGTCAGTTTTATAATCGACCTCTAAACTTATAGTCAGCGCTAAGCTGAGGCCAACTCTCTTTTTGCGGACTCTCATTGGCCAAAATCAGACTTGGCCTCAACTTAGCGCTGACTAGAAGTTTAGCGGTCGATTGTAGAACTGACCCTAACAATTGAATATTGTCTATCATAATCACACTTCTTGCACAAAATAATAGAACAGTGACTGAATGAGAACAAGAACTCGCGGCGGGAGTTTCGCGGTCTTGAGACAGTCCTCCGGAAATGCAAACTGAAGAGTGAAAACTTGACAAGTACTTTCCTGAAACAGGCCACAGGTCGGCAACGCCTTGGATGTGGCCTCATCATGAAGAAGACAGCGGGCGAATTAATTAATGCAATGAGTATTATGAACCATTATACGACCTATAACAACCTGGAACAATCCTCGTTACTGATGAAGGTCTATTACAGTCCTAAGGACTGATGCTATTGTGTTCATGTGGTTGAATTACGCATGCAAGTGGCAAATTTATATATGTAAAACGTTATGTGGTAATATTTTGTATTACTTACCGGTACTTTCCTGTCTGCTTGAAAATAACGATGTGAGCGTCCGTCATGTTAGTTTCATCATTCACGCAGTGATAACACAGCTCCATGTGCTGCGATGTTGTCAGATATAACTCATAGAATGCGTAATATCAATCTCAAAGGCTATAAAACTAAATGGATTTCTCTTCACTATTACTTCATGGTTTTCAAAAAATGTCCCTACATTAATATATTTTCTAGTACAACGTAACCAAAATGTTCTTGCTGATTTTGACGTCGCAGACGTGTTGCGAGCTTGCCGAACGCTTGTAGGGTTATGATAAAACAGATTTCACCTGCACCGCGTAGGTAAGGCGTACCAATTGAGTAATTGCGTACCACACACATTGTTGGAAGCCAACAAGGACCAACGAGTAATAGCCTGTTTGTCGTTGCTGTCTCGGTGTCGCACCAAACCTATATTCGATCAAGTGCTCACTAGTGACGGAAAGTGAGTCCTGTCCCAAGTAACGTGCTTCATTGGGCCAATGTACATTATTATGTCTTTAACGTTGTTTTATGGTGGGTTGGATTTTCAACCATGGCCCACTACAGAAACCCCACACAAGCAAATTGTTGGTCTAATGTGGAAAAACTAAAAAAGGGCCATCATGACAAATAACGTGTGCATGGTTGTTAATACTTTGTGTACAAGTAAGATTAGATGTCCCCGGTGGATGAGTGGTAACGCTCGCTGCTTGTAATCAAAGGATTCCGGGTTCGGTTCCCGGTGGGGACACAAGTGGTTCGGAGCCCACGTAAAACTGTAGGTCCCGTCCTTAGTAGGTCACCAGCTCATTTAGAACGTTAATAAGAACTCAATCAACAACTTAAAGTTAATCATAAATTATACGGTATGTTAAAACATGGATGTGCTCCATGCTTGTTTCTATAATCAAAAACCAACACACATGGCGTAATTTCGCTTTCAGTTTAGATAAATAGGAAATGACAATGCACACTGCTGATTCATGTTCTAAATTTGCAGCAAAAAGTGCCAGCCATTACAACGTTCGCGTTGGTGCACGTACTGATAGATGCATGAACAGAAAAAATGCTTCGAAAGAGAAAGGCCCCACTATATATTTTCTGTCATTTTGTATGTTTATAACACGTATTGTACACCTATTATGCACCCAATCAAATCCAGTGTTGACCGAGTGTGAAAGTATTTCCTCCAGCACTCAATGCAAATGCTCGCATCCAAAGGAGAGTTACTGTTTGAAGAGCCGGTAACGGAAATTGAACACATCAATGGAGCTTGTGTTATGATGTCCGATGTTTGTGCATTTTGTCCAAGGCACACGAAGCAAATTCTGGGATGGTTTAGTACCTCCACTTAGACCCTGGAGGACTTCTCCCATCTTGTCAGCTCTCCATGAAGACCTGAGCCAAAGACCACCCAAAAATAAGATTTTGGCTCAATGAATTGAAGAATATAACTCAAAAGCTTGCTGAGTCCATTTTCATCCATTTTCAGAAACAACAAAAATAATATAGCATAAGTTGCAAGTTCTCAGATATTACGTACAAATCCAAGATCTATAATAATACGGTACAAAACAAGTTTTGGAATCACAGGCATTTATAAAATAAAGTTGACTGGCTGTAGTACGAATCAACACTTTAATTTTAGCAAATGCAGAAACGGACTGAGCGAGTTTTGGAATCATAGTTTTCAATTGTAAAACTTGTTTTAACTTAACACAGCTTATTTTCCAGTTATGCGTTTGTTTTCCGCGATGGTTTCCATATCTCATTCGAAAAGATACCTGCTGCAACGCTTCTGCTATCAAGTCCTGCCTAACCCTGCTTTACAGTTCGGTATCACTTTGTTCTCACTTCACTTATCCTACAAAACCTACCGTTCCGCGACGGACGATAAAGCAGAGAGATATGATTCACATATTTGTCGAATACTTTTCGTGCATCCACAGTAATTTTACATTCTTACCTCACACTTCATACAACCCTTCCCCACATCTTCATGATCGTTGATTCTTTAACGACATACAAAGATTTATTTATATAGTCAACGAATATTTAGAATTTCTGTTGCTCCACTACGACGAGATAGCATATTTCTTGCAATAGCATTGCACGATAATTTACATTACGTATAGGGATTATTTCTTGGCTTCAGCTGCTATTTTTCTACTCGTATATTTCTGTGACGACCTACACCCTAGCATAATATGCTAATTCTTTTCTAGTTGTGCTTTGGTCCATGTGACATCTCTCTTCATTAAACGTGCGACATCTTTCCTCAATATGAAAGAGAGATGTCGCATCTCCTTATTGTTCTGGCCAGGGCTACCGCCAGGATTTCCAGTTTGTGGGGTGTGTGTGGAGTTTCGCACAGTTTCTATCATTTTCTTAAACCGAGAAATTAAAGTTGGTGGTGTTGTCTATAGTTGGGGGGGGGGGTTACAGCCCCCACAGGCGTGTATGGCTGAATCACTCGTTCTGGCCATCCCTTTGTGTCTCATTACTGTCTGTGAATTGCACGTAGTTGAGTAGGAAATCACATTACTTGCCATTTTGTTACAAAATGTTTTTCATTCGTACTTCAAATATACAGTCCAAATTACGTTCGCCTAAATGTCCGCGCTCGGTCTTTGTAGCACTCGCAAGATCAGTTGTTCTCCCGACTGCTTATCGCAAGCTACAGTGTCCCTTGGCTATATGGTCTTGCCAAAGAAATAATAAGTGACTCTTACTCTACTCTGTACTACATAATATACAAATACAAAAGACTTATGCTGCCATCTGACGAGTAGGTCGAAGGACGGGAATAATATCACGTGATACCGCCAAGAAATGTCATTGGCGGAAAATTATCAATTTCAATTGGCTAAGATGTCAATGAACTTTTCGACCACAATAGTCGTTAGGGATGATTTACATGCACGCTTGCGTTGCGTGTTTTGCTTGCGAATAGAGTGAGTAGCCAATTGAAGCATGTGTTTTATTACGTAATACGTAGAACACGCAATAAAACACGTGTTTCAATTGGCTATTCATCCAAATCGCAAACAACGCAAGCGTGTTTGAAAATGAGCCCTTATGTTTCATATTTAAAAATATAAATAAATATAACATTGTTTATCTTTTATATTGGTTTATAGTCTTTTCTATTCTTTAGAAATAGATTGCTTTTTATCTCATCTTTGCCTCTAAACTTGTTTTCTTTTCTCTTGATTTTATATCCATTTTCGTATGTACGAGGTCTTCCTTATTCTTATTCTTCGTTCAGTTACATAGATATAGAATGGCGGTTGTTTGGCTAGAAACAAGGATGTTTTAGTAGTGAATTTGCTTGTTGCTATCTCATGCGCAGAGAAATAATGAAGCCAATAAACAACTGAGCATCGACCAGGACAACGTATCTGATTGGTTAGCCAACTACTAGAGAGCTTGTTGACATCTTTGTTAGCCGAAAACAATATTTTTGATTGGAGTAAGGGGGCTAACTGAGCGGGACTAAGCTGCTACCTGTGGCTTCATGTTCTTGGCAAAATCGCATATCCTCTATTAGAACATCCTTGGTTAGAAACTGAAGGCATCTACTCTGGCCGCAAACTGTCGCTACTATCTAGCACTGGTATAGACATCTACAGGTATACGTGAATACTTCTACACACTTCTTGTTAATTTTCTTTGGTCTTGCCTTATTATGTGTTGCCGCATGTCCTTACACACTGGTGTTGCCATTTGACAAGTTGTTTCGGAGATACCACAAGTGCGGTATTTCTGCTCATACTGCATCTTTCCCTAATTGCCTTTAAGCATAATATTTATTTATTTTTAATCAGTTAAGTAGAGACACACTTATACAATTAAATTCTCGAAGATGATCGATAATTCGTTCCAAGTTCTTTTTCAGCCCAGAGTACATACTAAAGAAAAATAGGCGGGAAATTCTTGGGTGCCTACAGGCTGCAGAATTGTAAATCCACCACTGTGTTTAATTAACATCCTCCATTGGTTATCCTTTCTGCTATTTTAAAACTAAGTAGAAACGCTTGTACCGTTCCGCCTAGAATATTTTCCAAGTTCAGCACTCCACTCAACTGACACTTTAGCTACAAATGCATTGTCGTACAGAATACACAGTAATATAATGTTATTCGTTGTTTCTTGAATGTGCCTACGGAATTTTCAACAAAACAGTGTGTGTGTGTTCGTTTGTTAAATAATACACACATGATGAGACAATGATTAATGAAATAAATTATGCTATGTTTTAATTAAAAATGAAACAGAATTACAGTACAAGCAAAACACATTGAAGTAACAGTTATTTGTTTAAAAAAAAAGAGATATCTGTGGTGAAGCGAAATACTCGTGGAGAAAGACGTGTCTTGAAAAAGAAAGAAAGAGAAAAATGATAGACGTAATGCAACAATAGAAGATGACAGGGCAGGGTTCAGTACTTCTTATTGTTGTCACTGCTCACGTGATGAACACAGAAAAAGATTTGGAGAAGAAATTCCGAGTAGTCTGGGAGGCAACAGCTGTGAATGACTAGTGATGTTCGCACGATGTAATACAATAACAGTTACTATTCTACAAGATAGCTTCAGGGATTCCGCTAGGATATTCAGTTTGGGAGGGAATGTAAAGTCAAAATTGGGAGAGTATAAATGGAGTTTTGTACAGTTTCTATCGATTTTTCGCCGTAAAAGTTTTACAGCTGGTGAGGTGTATTCTCGAGGATTTGGTGGTGACACCCCATACAGGGAAGGTCTGGCGGAATCACTGGATGGCTTAGTTCTGTGTTTCTACATGACTATGCATTTCCGTTACTATACTATGGGCCTGTGTATAATGCCGAAGTGAGCGAGAGGGAGAGAAGGGGGATATTCTTCCCTGCATAATCGTAGAATTATTTTACCTACATTAATATAATTTCAACTCAAACATATCTAAGATCTTTTAAAGCTGCTTTTATTATACAAAATCGAAATTTGTTATGGAAATCCACACTCCTACTATTATTATTATTATTAATAAAATAATATTTAAAAATTACACATCTTTTTTTAACACTTATTAGATAAACGTACCAAAGAACATGATGGAGTTATGTTAAGATTTGGCTGGAATTTAATTGTTTACATTAGCATGCCCCCAGTTAGTTTATTACTTAGAAAATATACTTACAAGAAGGCCATCAATGAGATACGTAATATCGAAACCTACCTTGAAATATTGCTAGGAGAATCTACGTCCAATAGATAGGCTTTATACAAAAAATTAGCTGCCTATATTAACTGCAAGGTACTGTACCGAGAAAGGGTCTGGAATATTGGTCAAAGTGTACAAAAAGTGTATTATTTGTAATTTCAATCAACAGAAGTCACTTCTGCTTCATTTTCATCCTGGAATAAAATACTGCCGAGTCGCATCGTTATCTCCCACAGCACAGCACGTCTCGCCAAAGGCGTTTTTAGGGGGTCTGGACGCCCCAAAAGTCAGTTTTTTTTTTAGTAAAATCCTTATAATTTTTGCCTATTTTACAAAAGTAATAATTTGAGGGGTCCAGACCCCCTAATACTTCCCTGGGATGAAGTGCTGTGTTATAGGAGGTGACACTACAACTCAGCGACGTTTCATGCCAGGACAAAAGTGAAGCGGATGTGACTTCTGTTGATTGAATCTTACAAAAATCACTTTTTGTATACTTTAGCCAATGTTCCAGTCCCTTTCTCGGTACCTTGCACTTAATATGGGCAGCTATTTTTTTGTATCTTAAGTCTCTGTAGGACAAAACTTCTCCTAGCAAAATTATGTAGGTTTCGATATGACCTTATTGACAGTCTCCTTGTTAAATCACAGTACTTAATAAACACGTTATCAGTACTTCGAAGCAGAAATAATGATTATTTAAAAGTACAGGATCGTAAGTACTTCTTGTTTGACCAGTTAGTACAGAGAGTTAATGGAAAATAGTACAATGTTTTAAGATAATTTGAGTGTCTAAAGTAAATTTTATATACTTAATTATTTCTTTGAATATTTATATGGATTAATATCACTTTAAAAAGAGTAAACTGTTAAAGTTGGGTCGTGTTATAATTGGCCATGTAGTTGTTCTAAGCACTATAATGTTAAAAAATTAAGAAAATAACTTTCTATTAGTTTTTATAAATAAGGAAAACAGTTTAAAATGAAAAGATAGGGAACCAAATTTTCTTAACTGTAAATTGGCATATTCTATGTATGTTCTTCTTACATTTTGGTGCAAGAGACTTACATGTGTCTATTCTTGCTGCATATTTTATTAGACACCAGGTTGATATAATTTGTCCGCGTAGCAACGTTTATAGAACCAAGCCCGCCTTTTCATGTACGCGCTCGTCGCGTGCGATTGACTTAGACTAGCTTTTCATGCAACTGTGCGTTGCATTATTTACTGACGATTTGTTTGAGTAGCCAATTGAAACACGTGCTTAAGTACGTGTTCTACGTGAAACACGAGTTTCTATTGGCTACTCATTCAAATCTCTTAAATGAAACACTCAGCGAGTGTTTACATGAAAAGGCGGCTCAAGAATTTACCTCACGCGTAATGTCATTGAAATTTTTCAGGGTAATTAGATAGGTCAAATAACAAATCCTGAATCCGAACGTCTGAACGTCAGTCTGCCAGAAAGACTTGTTTGTACCTATTACTAATATGGATTAATATCCTTCAGTGATGGCATTGAGTAATGTTTACCTTTTATGAGGCAACCTTCACTTGGAATTTTTACTACTCTCCAAAATTCTGGCTCCCCAAAGCCAGGAGTGTAGCCAGAAGTGTGCTCCGGATAATTTAACAAAGGGCTAGGAAATTCCTTCACAAATCACTAAATGCTCCAAATTAAGTTGACTTTAGTGATCTTTCCTCGGCAGCAATTTTAATAAAAGAGTCGGAACAAATACAAATATTTATCAAAGGGCTCGCGCGAGTCCCTTCGAGCTTACTAACCGTCCGGTTTTCACCGGATATGTTCGGCATTTTAACCTTTATAGAAATGTCAGCCCGGCATTTGACTTTTTCTTGAAAAAGTCCGGCATTTTAAAAATAAAATTAGGAAAACATTACTACCCCTAAATTTGCATTGTTTGTGTTATTTAGGTAAACTTTATGGTCACGAGATATAATTTGTCACTATTTGTTAACTGCTAGGATGCGTGGTTAGTAGTATTGTCGATATATCACACTCTACTATTATTTTGTCTCGGTTCGCGAAACTGGGAAAAGTACAAAAATTGGTAAGAACTACCACACAAGTAAGTAATCATTTTGCCCTTAACCTCTCCAAAACTTTCACCACTAAATAAAAAGGTCTTTACATAACGAACGTGATTGTGCCTAGAAAAAATATTCATTCCTGCAAATTGATTGTGTCCGGCATTGTTTCAAAACGTCCGGCTCTTTTCGGAGTTCTATCCTGCATTTGACAATTTCCAATTGGTAACTCTACCTCCAGCATATTCCTCCCCACAGTAAGATGGCAGACTGACGTTGTGACGTTTGGATTCAAGTTTATTAAAGAAATCATTGCTTCTAATTTAATTTTAACTCCTTGGAAAATTTCAATGACGTAACTCGAGGGACAACCTGTTAGTTCTAATAACTTGGTTCGCGCTCACCAATGACCTCAATCTAAAAACGATATTGGATTGACTGTTGCCATTAAAAATTTCATAACTTGTAAACAATAGTTAACCAAATCAATCATAATTCGGACAAACTCGTCCAGGGACCTCATCTCTGGGTTCCTTTTTGTACTGTTGTTTATTTTTTTAAGTTTGATAAAGTTTAACACTGTTTTCTAAAGTGATTGTTTCATTTAAAAAGGTAAAATTTAACATTCTTTCTCTTTATCTTACGTCCTTTATTTTTGTATTATTATTTTCTACGAATGCGACCTTCAATCACTCTCATGGTAGGGAATTTAGAGTGAATTTTCTTTTGGTTCACAGCCTTAAAGAACAGCAGAACATTTCAACATTTGAGTATTCTTAGGGTTGAGTTTCGTAAATTCCATCGTCCGCGAACGTTGTTCAATTTCTTGTACATGAATTTTTAACGTAAGCCCAGTATACCCGATTACTGGGGAAAGCACAACACTTTTTTTGGAGCTTCCATATGGGTAACGATGGTGGAATTTACGTCACATATTCCCACTATCAAACATTAATTTTATATTCATTTCCTCGCATATCATCTACAAAGAACCTGCACCCATTCCTCCCTCCCTCTCTATCCTTCTATTCGGCCAATCTCCCTAAAACCCTGGAGCCGTTCTCGGGAAGCTTTGGATTCGATTTTCTTTTCGAGTAACATTTATTAAAACCCATCCGAAAATATTTGTCGCCGCCTGTGATCGCTTGTTCCACAAGCAAAAGCAGTGGTTGGAACCTACAGTCTAGTCCAATGTGGACCAAATTTTCAGTTCTAACTTAGAATTGCTTTTATCGTTATTGAAAATCAAAAGTGTAACTGCGAGAATTTTATTTATTTGCTTTAACTCTAATAGGGAAATAACAGTCCCACTTACAGAAATACCATAGAATGGTTTTTAACACATATATAACAGCCAATTGAGCATAATCGTCTCTTAGGAGCAGTGTAGTAAAGCTAGCAATTGAATATCAGAATCAAGGCTTAATTCGGTCTGAGCCCTTGTTACCTAGAGGTTATAAACAGATTCAATTTTAAATTTCAAGGCATAATTATGACTCATATCAGGGATTTTGCCAGCATTTTCAATTTGATGGTGTAAAGTCAAAGTTT
>JAGDQP010050869.1:0-14140 GCA_022664845.1 Lepisma saccharinum | reverse complement strand
CATATATTCATGACAGAAAGAAGTGAAAAACTAAAATTACCATCTCAAAAAATTAAGTTTATCCAATCACATTTCTGTTCACTCCTTTTGTGGGTATATTTTTACCTCTTAACACCTCGACGATGTCCAGTAGAATGGAGGAAATATTGTGAGCTATTTTGACTTGTCCCAGGTGAGTTTTATTGCTTTCATTTTATGTTCAACACTTACGTTGAAACTGCTGACTGAGAAAAATAGAGTTCATATAATTTTGTAATACTGTATTTTGCCGTGAGCTCATTTACTGTAAAATTCATGTTCTTTCCAGACAACTTTAACCTTACCTCATTCTTTACTAACATTTTTTTGTATTTTCTGCCACAGATGGTCTCTTCACTAACTCTGAAAATAGGAATAATATTTTTCGCAACGTCGTTCAACGAGTTATATTTCTTCTGCAGATATAACAGACACAATTATATTTTACAGAACAGCAAGAAAACTTTCCTTCTTACTTTAATTACTGTATTATTTTTAAATGATACTTACTTCTTACTTCAAGCACTGTGATACTTTTAAATGATGCTTATGCATTAATATTATTACTGCTTTAACAATATTGTTGGTACTTACAATATTTATACTGTGACCTTTTACTTTTCTCGTTTCAGCTTTAAGATACACTGCAGTACTGAGTTTAAAACCTTATTAGATAGACTAGGAGGTTATTATGTTGAAGAAAGGGGATTGGTTAAAATGAAGGGGAAAGGAGAGAAACCCTATTGGCTAGTCAGAGAGAATCCCGAGAAACGTACCATGCGTGCAGAAACGTACCATGCGTGCAGAAGTTTCCAAATATCACCAGACATGAATTACAGCGATAGGGAAACACCAGTGTTACAAATACTTGAGCCAAATCTTCATATGTAACCATTATTTAAATTATGAGTCAAACGTTTGCTATGTTTGAGTGTGCGTGAGTGTCTGCAGATGAACGAGTGGGTGAATATGAATATATTTTGTGTGAATTGTAGAGGCTGTGAGTATATGAATAAGTGAATTTGACAGGTGCATATTGTATGTCTTTTAAAACAAATATATTCTGCTTTTACAACCAAAAAGTAAAAGCAAATCTAATGGGGAAATAAAAAGTGACAAAATGAATGTATACTACTGAACAGATTGAAAATAAAGAGAGTAAATATAATTTGAGTTATCATATTTTGTATGTAATGTTATTAAAGTGAAGTAGAAGAAAAGAAAAACAATAATAAAATACACGCTTGTTTAATTTTAATCTATTTCTGTTTGACGTATTCTAAATCCATGTACACTTGAAGCAACTGGTATTTCTTGAAAAATTAGTATAGCGCATAACAAGATTGAGCTGTCAACCTGTTTACCATTTATTGAATTGAATTGAATTTGAATGTATTTCTCTCTTGATTTACGCACTTCTTTTTACTTTTTATACAGTTAAGTGGCTCATATAAGCTGATGCTTTTGTGTGAGCCAGTATCTCAAGTCATTTCTTGTTTATTATTATTACCTTGTTAGCTTATACAATTTTTTCGTGATCAAATATAGTGCAATGTAATACCAGCACCTATTTACAAAATATTTGCAAAATATATACATACAACGATACTATAATATTACAATGCTACAAGATCATTTGTATATAACAATGCGTTTAATCTAAGATTGCATCTACTTCTTCATTTGATATATATTTTGACCCATTTTGTCATTAGTGTTTAAAACCTGTTTAAATTTTTCTCTGTTTTTATATATATTGGCATATTATTGTAAATTTTGGCGCCATGCTATTAGAATGGTATTTTGCTATTTCTTTATTTGTTCTTGTGTATTCTAAATTTAGTTGCGTTTTACTTCTAGTTTCATGGATATGTTGTACTTTTTTCCATTCATTTTCATTTCTTTTAAAATACATTAGAATACCTTTTATGTACAATTTAGGGAGATAAATTACAGAGAATTCTTTACACAAATATTGTACTCTTGTTTCATACATTTTGTTTGTACATATTCTTAATATATTATTTTGTTGAACAATTAATGGTTTTAAAAGAGTCTCGTTAGCCGCCCGCCAGCTTGTTATGCCGTATTGGAGTGAGCTTTGTTCCAATGCATGATACACTATGCGTAGTGTCTTAATGTTCAATATATTATCATATGAGTATGACAATCTAATACATAAAAGCTATATGCATCCTACGTAATATGGCTTTCTTGATGTCCATATGTAACGTAGTTTAGGAGCAGGGTATCTTTATTTTAAACACTAGTGGCCTACCAGGCTCCCAGGTAGCCATATTGGATGACGCAAGCATGGGAGGGGCAGGGACTTTTAGTATGTTATTAGATTCACATAAAGGACTCTGTGTGCGAAGTTTCAGGAATTCAACAATTATGTCCGGTTTGGCATAAAATTATGCCAGCTAGACTGGACTAATGACCCCCTTCCCATTTAAGAAAATCAATCAAGATTCAAGATGGCGAATATCAAGATAGCGGCCAAGAAGACCATACTCTTCAACATGTAGCACCTTCCACCCAGTATACAATTTCTGTATATTTGTTTCCATTTCTTTAACTAATTCAATAACATAAGAATACTTCCACCCTTCTTTTATCACTTTCCACAGACATAATTTGACTTCTATAACGCCGGTATCACCCAAAATAATTGCACTCGAATGGCCAAAATTTGGATGCAAACATCCTTTGAAATTCTAATCATGATCGAAGGAAACAAATGCATAATTATTTCTGCATCACTACTGTATATGCTTGTGTGTTAAAAGCCGAAAATTTGGTACATATTGGTTTAGACTCGAAGTGGATAAACAATATTAAGTGTCGTGTATAAGTCAGTCTCACGTTTTCCATGATTGATCCTAAAAAAATGGTCACTTTGAGACTATTTTCATGTATACAGGTGGACATTCCTACTAATTGCAGAATCGGTATTGAGATTATATTCCTCTTACAAGTTCGGAAGGCCACACATCACAATCACTGCAGATCGCCATCATCAAATATGTATATCTTCGAAGTTCTTGAAAAAGGCGTCATGAACTGCTTCTTGTTTGCCGCCAAATCCATTAACAGGCCTCCAGAACCTCCTGCCTCTTCCATCTCTATGTATGGTCCAAATCCTTCACGAAACATTTCAGCTGATAAAACGGTAGGCTTGATGTTAAGAAATGTAATACATTTAAAATGGTACCTGGCTACAGACATCACAACAATTAATGTCTTGTTTAAATAAAACTGGAATTACATATTTTCCCATTGTTGAATAGAAATGATATCAGAATTTAAATTGAATAAATATATATGTGTGTAACTATGATGTTTGTATGTTAGGTAAAGATTGGTAAACGATTCAACACATTCGCACTGAAATTCGAAAACAGCTACCTCCTCCCGCTCAGTTTTGTTCGACCACTTTCTCTGTTTCTTTTCGTAGGAGCTCAAGTTACTTTTTATCGGTGGTTTTTCAGGTTGATTTTGTTTTCGTTAAATGACAAGAAGATCCTATTGTTAACCAATGTCGGCGTACGAAATTTTGTGGTATATTTTCTCCAAAGGTTTATGACAGGTGGCCTTTAAGACCTAAAAACAACGGCGACAGTGCAGCCAATCACTGTTGTCAGGTTCCCATCGCAATATTTCCCTCAAAGTACTGAAAAATTTCCCGATTTTTGTAAAATATTCCCAGGGGTGGATTTCGGTTTTAATTTTTGGTCTGGTCCACTGATCTAAAGGGGTACATTTTGGGGGCAGTGTAACGGTTCTTAATAATAATAATAATAATAATAATAATACTTATTCTTCTTATTATTATTATTTGTTCTGCTAGGTGTTTGAAAACTTTTGACCTATCTCTGTGAAGCCAGTCCAGGGCCGAAATCCACCCTTGCGCACTTTAGCTTCCCCAGAAATTAAGCTCTGACCCTAACAGACGTTCAAAATCGCTTACAAATATGAGAAGCTTACTCTTCGTGCCTTATTTTTCATATCCGTCAACGGAAGAGACACTAGAAGTCTTTCCTGCTGAGAAATAACCTCAACAATGAATTAAATTTGAACGCACTCAGCAACAGACGATGTGACCGAAATTCAAAAAGAAGCTACGAAACTATTCCAATAAGGTTATTACGATTTTAAACAAATAAATTTCTCGCAAGACAAGTATTTTTACACTTACGTGTTTTCTTTGTAGTTGTAACAGATAAGATTTTTCAATTGCATATTGTTCCATAAGATTATTTATAATATCTTCGGGAAATAAATTTGTGCATGAGCATTTTTTACCATCTCGTGTAAAATTAACGTTACAGCTTCCTTTTCGTCGTATACAGGGTGTTGCAAAATAACACAAACAAAACAATTTCAACGATATAGACTTCCAAAAGCGTGGGAAAATAAGTTCTAGAGCTTGTCTTTCCAATATCACTAACAGAAGAATTGAGATGTCAGTACCCTCAAATACTTCAAACCTAGGGTTGCTATATTTTAAAAGTAAAAATCCGGGATGGTGCCAATTTACGAAACTCTTTGAAACGTGCAAAAAAATAAACGCTTCGATTTACTTCTTTGTGTTAAAAACTACGTCAATTTGATGTCCAACATTCGACTGTATCTAAGTAAACACAGTGACAGTAAAATTACTTTTAAAATTGTTAAAATATTATCTGGTCGAAGTGACAACAAGCATGTGCCCATTGTTTCGTAAAAGGAAGGAACAATTAAAAAAAATCTTTAATGAATAATACAAAAAATACATCTCATAAGTTTATATTTTATCTAAATTTTATCTCAGCGGAAAATAACCAAGAAATTCAATCGGTGGTTCAAATATCTCTGAGATAGGAGGCAGATGGAAACAAAGAGTAATACTGACAGCAATGACCATCCATCAACAAAACGCTTTCTTCCTGCCCAATGAAATAGATGTTTCGTTCAATATTACGGTAGTTGAATCGCGAATTTGAATTAAAGCTTTGTTCTATATATTTTTTTTAAAATTTTCTGAGCTGGTATACTCATAAATCAAAGTTAAGCTCCTAAACGCGTCGCAATTTCCACCTTCATGAGTAGAACTTTTTACAATTATTTTTATGTAGTATATCACTCTTGTAAGTTTGTTGGTGTTATTTTGCAATTTTGCAACAATTTTGCAACAACTTCATTTATATGAATTGTATCAACCAAATTTGAAAGCTCGTGACCTGCATATTCAAATTTCTTCTTTCATGATTCTACCAGAATAACAGAAGGAGAAGTGATTGCTTTTCTTTTAGGCTTCATCAGTAAGGGCTCTGATAGATGAATGAAGAAAGCGGGTGGAAAAGAAATAACTCCGAGAAAACCCATACACATGGTATTTGTCATTACAAAGCCTATGGCGCGAGCCGGGATCGAACTAGTGATCTACGTACTGGAGGTGAGCGCTTGAGACGGTTCTTCAGTTCACGCATTTCCCTGACAAGGGCGACGCGTATAGAGGTGGGTTAAGCATAGAAGGAGTCGGAAGTAGATGGTTGAAATGCGGAGCACGGAAATACAATCGCAAATGATCCTCGTTTTCAAGTACTGTTAAAGTTAATAATTGATTCAATACTCCTATGCTAATGCTTTGGGTAGCACGCAGGTGAACAGTTACTAGTATCAATAATATTCAGAGTAACGACAAAAACTCGACTCGCAAAACTTTGTACTATTTATGATATGTATTTAGGAACAAACTAGTTACAAAGCAACGAAAAATATTTTGAAACTTCCAGTAGCAGACGTTACCTTTTAATAGTATCTAACAATTACCACACCTTTCATATACAGCGAACAAATCCTTTCAACGGAATCTGTCGAATGTATCATAGAATAATATAAAAGCTTCTTTAATTGCCTTCTTTCGCATAACAAATTAGAATCTATTAACAGGAACAATACAAATTCACCACCCGGTTATACTATCTATGTTCGTGCCCTTACAAACACAGTTTAATAGGTTACATGTGAAATGAGACACAATAAACAACATTCATAATAACACACTACATATTATGAAAATTGTTGTGTACTGCAATTTTAGGTTTTACCTAAACCTTATTTTACTTCCTCAGGTCAATTTCAATGTATTCATGCCATATTATATATTCGCTGACTCACACCGCGTTCAAGGTATGCATTAACAGGTAACCAATTACGAAATTGTATTCAAAAAATATCAACTACTCAATTTTTGAACGCTAACGATACATTCTTAGAGAACAGTCGAAAAATGTACAAATTACGCAGTGAAAAACTATTAAATGGGTCTAGTAGAATTATGATTGACCTCTTCCAAGACCACAATATCATGAAATATTGATAAAAACGTATAGACGCAGGACACTACAATTTTTTTTTGCAATACACGTAAAAATATGCGAAATGCCAAAAATATACAGTCTATTTATAGCTGTTTTACTTCTGAAATGACCTCAACTGATGACTCGACGTTCATAGATTATGAAAACACAATGATTTCTCTTTTTCCCGCCGTTTCTGAGCAAATACAGCGATTTTACTAAAATTCATGGATTCAATGTGTAGTGTGAATCTGATGGGCACACATATTATGCAAAAATGTGCACATCCAAATTTTTCGTTACAACCTGCGGCAATAAACTTATTATCACCATCTAACTCTAGCATACGAATATTTTTGTTCTACGACAATATATGGGGGGGGGGGGGCTTCCTCCGCACACGCTTACAACTGTGGAAACTGTTATATACCTACAGAAATTGACTTCTAACTGTGGATACACGTCGCTTAATACTCTGAGACTATGACAATATTATTCATATCGTACTCGGCTACCATGCTTATGAGCTACACTACAATATTATAATTCTTTGTTACCTGTCACGTGACACATATCGCTCTTATACAACCTTAACAGCCGGCTTTGTCATGACATATAGGATTCACAATTATGCCCAATTTATTCCCTATATTGCTAGCTCTATATATTCTAAAGGTGCTCGGACCTCCGTGTCCAGGCTCTTGGAGCAGATATATAAGTACACAACGATATGGCAGACTCTGTAAAATGCTGTCTCTGACGTTACCATGGACGTGAAAATACAGGACGGATGCAATAGTTTATTTTTATTCACTTTACCGGCCCAACCACACGAGTAATTGCCAATAAAAATCTCAATTCATGTACGTATGCGATGATATCAGCACGAACCTACTGGTACATTTAACACAGGCAAAGTGGATTATTTATTTCTTTGTTTATGACGTTTCACTATTATGACGGGGGTCACGGGCTGACTGGTGTACCCGCCACAGGCATTGTTTTAATTATTTTATATTAACTTTTACAGCTTAGATAGCGTTATGGGTTATTCATAATAACGCAGTACAGGCACTGAGGCGATTTGATTTCATATCATAACATCACTACGCGCATCGACACTGCACGAAAATACTTTATAAGGCAGCCAAAGAATTCTAACAAATAACATAATGCTGACTGCAACACAAGCCATAACTGGTAAATAGAATAACATGGAACACACTTACAGTTTATGAATATTCCTTCCAGGTTAGGTGTCCGCACATCAAACGTCGTATGTGGGCACATCAACTAGCACAGAATTATTCCATTTCCGTCGTAAAAATTATATTTATGGATGCACAACAATGGAACCACACACTTTTTCCATTGTCTTCTTTGCAACTCTCGCGCCACTCCTACCACTAACGGTACGCAAGAAAAGTTCGTACGTCCGGTGAAACAAAGCGATAGAGAAGGATTACAAGTTCCGGTGACTGTCACGACTCGTTCAGCGGAACTTTTCACAACTAAAAGGAATCACAACTACAGTTCCAACCCAAAATAGTTGATGGAAACGTGAAAGGGCAGCTGGCCGTCACACGCTCTACCACTTAGCGAACACGTCCACTAAATAATTAAGTATTATACAAAGAATATATAATAAGTTCTAGCATTAGTGTTTGTGAAAAAAATAGTCTCAGTTATAGGAATGAGGTAACATTTATATTTCTCCTACATATTAAAAGAAAATAATGAATTTAGCTTCTTATGTGACATAGAAAAATATGATTTTTCATTGTAAAGTTAAAATTACAATTTAAGTATAGTATTCGGCAGTGATCGAAGTGCGAGAGAA
Source organism: Lepisma saccharinum (assembly GCA_022664845.1). NCBI lineage: Eukaryota > Metazoa > Arthropoda > Insecta > Zygentoma > Lepismatidae > Lepisma > Lepisma saccharinum. The sequence continues at coordinate 5,938 of JAGDQP010050869.1, read as the reverse complement.
ACAGAGACGGTATGTTTTCCTAATACCTGCCTCGACATATCAAAATGTTATATAAAACAACACGCACACCATGTGTTTCAGTGACGGTATGCTTTTAGCTCTTAAAAACCGGAGCTGCTATGCCATACCGGTGCATACCGCCTCACTTCGACCACTGGATTCTGTCTTCGAGAAACCAATAATATTCTATTTCATAAAAAAATAACAACAACGAGAATGCAGTTGCATTCTATCTAAAAAGAACTGAAACTGTCGAACGTAGATGCGGCAAAGTGCAGTGTTTATTTGATACTTGTTCTGCACAACTCACCCAGGTTTTAGCGCATCTGAAATTATTTCATTCGATATAGCACGTACGAAGCTTCCCGCCATAAATCTGTGTCCAGTATTCCACTTTACATATTACTTTCGTATACCGATATTTTTAGACATGTTCTTCCGTCTTAAAATATTCATTTCTCAGGATTGTTTGGTATAAAAGAATCATTTTTTTGCAATTTTCTAAAAAAATATAGAAATTTTAAAAATATTTTAGAACATTCAGTAAGCTTTTTCTCGATCTATTCCTCTGGTTCATGCAGAGGTGTTTGGTCTATATAGGATCTGAAGAACTTCCTACAAACAATATGGATATTTTTTAATACTTAACCTTCAGTTTCATAAAAGGTGAAGATTGTGTGCCTTCAGGCAATTTAATGAAGAACTGACGCTGCTGTAATCTGTGCACGCGTAGCAAGAACACAAGCAACTATCTCTCGTGAGGAACTAGAGTCCTTGTCCTACACTTAATGTATAGGCTGTAACTAATGGAAGTGTGAAACATACGAAGAGTGGAAGTGCTGAGCGTTCTAAGTGCAATTAAAGGAAAACTTGAGCAGGCCACCCCCGCATGTCCCCATCCTTGTTCCAAGTGTCAAATCAATCAGGAAGAAGTGAAAACAAACGCCACCAGGAAACACTGGTCTAAGAGTCAAATCATGCTGACTGCTTCTGTAGAAACCATTTGGTTTTTGGCAATTCCAACATATACGCCATACTCCTATATTGTTATAGGACCATCTACATTATGCTGGAATGCATACGTTATATGAAACCAAATCTATTACGTTTTCTGTTTCTCATGTAACATTTCAAACTTAACAGAACGTTTGGCATTTCCACTCTTCATATAAACAACGTCCACGAAGCAACTGATTGAAAAGATAGAATGACTCTTTGGCTGCCAGCCCCGAAAAAAAATTAGGTGTATTAGGAATTGATTTGTCTTACAAATTTAATCATGTCGTATCAAATGAAAATACTGATTACAATTAATAGCTCTAATTCTTAGTCTATTTAGCTATGTGTCTCAGAGGATGTAAGCTTGAGATGTGAGTAAATATAAGTTAATTATCTGTAATTCTTCAGGCATGACTGGAGGAATCTTGTTTGTTATTTAACGGGTTGCAGAAATAACTTTTTTAAATCCCTGATGTACAATGTTGTAGTGTTTTGTGATTCACTCTGGTGAATAACAACTTCAAGGAATTCTAGAAAGTCAGTAACGATGGAACAACATGAAGTAGAAGTAGTAGTCTCAACATGTAATCGTAGGGGACATATTTAATAAAGAAAACGTAATCGGGCATTAACGGTCGTGCATATGAAGCTAGTAAACGTTTAAAGCGTTGACAAATGATACTGCAACCTCAACTAAGATTGATATGCAAAATATCATTACTTCGTTCTACAAAACCTCAACAACACAAATGGTACCAACAGAAGAAAAGGAAAGCAGTAAGTTTCACGAAGAATTATTTCTTCTACCAAACAGCAAGTGTCAGCTGATGTTTATGTCACAAAGTACGTTACAATACCACCTAGGACGCACCCTTTTCCGGTTACTATAAAGATATTACAACAGCAGTCATCGTTTCTTTACGTAACTATCTTGCAATCGTAAATAGACTGTTTTGACTTACAAGGAATGCCAATGGAAATCCCTGCAAGCGATCCTACAATTTTATTTTCAAACCCAACAAGTCATAAAATCATTTTGCTTAAAAATACTGCAGTTGTGTACACTGAAAATGAAATAGAGAAAGTTCCTCACTACACATGTGAAGAAAAACCAAGAGAAGAAGAGGACACAAGTAAATATACGACGAAACAGGAAAATGAAGAAGGTTTAAAAAGCTACTGCAAAGAAACTGCATCTCTCAGCTGAATGAGAAGCAGAACATTTTCATGGGCAATCTACTCTTTGCATGTAGAGATGTCTTTGCGTATTCACTATACGGCATAGAATAATTTGACTACATACATAAAACAAAAATAAATAAAACTACTGAATTTCACAGCCACTCACTCCTTATTCCTCCAGCCGTTGGCCCACAAATCTACTTACAAATTGAACAAACTTTAAAGGAACTCTAATAAAGAAAATTGACAATAGCCCCTATTCATCGCCTCTTCTGATAGTTCTAGATACAAAAAAGTTCTGAGACATGCTTAACTTTAAAAAATGCAATGATTATAGGAAGTGCTTTAGTATTCCATTTGTCTACTAAGGACGTTGTTACAATGTTGCATGGAAGACAATTTATCAGCTGTATAGACTTTTCTCCGTCCTAATACCAAATTTTACTGTATCTTCCCCGTATAAAATATAAGAATATATAGAAAACTTATAGAAAATATCTAGAAAACTTTTGTATTAAACCTCACCAGAAAAATCTACGCTGTTCAAAGATGTGTAACGAGTCACAAAATCAGTTCGGAAGCTCTGTGTATCACACCAAATATGTTACTAGCATGGTTGTCAGATAGAATCAAAAGTTTTGTAGATGATTTCGTAATTTCGACCAACAGTTTGCAGATTTGGAGCTAATATTCCAAAGATTACGTAAGCACAGCTTTCGCACAAGCTCACGAAAAACGCATGTTCCTTTTCCGAGCTCGATATCCTAGTATTCCGTGTTGATGCACGAGAGGAGAGATAAAGATATAACCTAAGATAGCGAATTAAATAAGAGGAATTAAGACACCTACTACTAAAAGACATTCGAAAAGCATCTTAGGGTAGCGTTCGTATCTTCGTCATCACATAAGGAAATTTACTGACAAAATTAAATCATTTTAAATACTTTTATCCAAAGGAAATCAATTCGAATTGAATAAAGCACGATCAGCGTTTTGAAAATTTTAAAATGGAATTTTTGAACGCACCGGCATTGCATCATTTAGACAAGAATCTAGAAATTCGTGTATATTACGACGCTAGTTCAATACAAAAAAAAAACAAATTCATTCAAATTCACTGACATATATATCAAGTACGTTTGCTCGTCAAGTATTTATGTGTGCGAGGAGTTAAAGGGAAGCATAATCTCTGCACTTCCTCATCATTTTCCTTGTCATATCCGTTGATTTCGTCTCTTATCCAGATTATTGGCTCCCGCTACGAAAGAGGGAGTTGCTAAGTGTATAGTTATATTCTCTAAGCCTCTTTTCATTAGTGGATTGCAATGAAATATGCATATTTGATCATCCAGGAAGATGAGAAAGTCCAAAATAGTGCACTAATAATTTCTAGCAGTGGCTGTAAGTGTCTAATATAATATTTGTAGTTTTGTATCGAATTATTTTGAGCTGGTGAGAGTGATAGCATTTGAGTTCGAATTTATTTTCCTCCTTTACGCAGCCCGCCATGGTTTGCGGGCTGTGTGATGTGTTAAGCAGCACGTATTTCAGTGCAGTGACTATTGTGAACGACCGAAGAAATGCTGTTTCTTTACGTTAGGTATTCTGACTACGACCTGAGTTTAGGAAGACCTTTTACCATGTGAACGGCTTCCTCCAGGTCCACAAAGAATACCTGGAACATTTGTGAAACAGACGATTACTGAAACGTTGAAATATTAGCGAGAGGTTTTACATAATGTCGTTCTTCGAAGACTATTTAGTGTGAAATCTCGTTGCGAAATATGTGGTGAACTCTGGGAGTTCATTATGGGCGTTAACTTTGAATGTCAGATGGTAGAGGCTAAATTTGGGATTTTAATGCAACGAAACTCTGCTAAACATGAGAACTACTTGGATACAAAAGGGTTCTGTTACCGTGTTAATTGAACGTAACATGATTACATTTTAACACACCACGTTTCTCTAACGATGGACAGAATAAACGGGTTTTACCGGAGTTATTAATCTTTGAGCAAATATTATTCGGGAGGTGACAGTTAAGAAAGTCTAAATTATGTCAGACGCTAGAATTCGCAATATAAAGCAGATCCTCTATTCATACCTGAATTTTAGTTGAAGTTAGATGTTCAATGAAACTCAACAGCCCTCGATTCTATCACAGCCAGATTATGAAAATGTTCAGAAAAACTATCTTCCTTCTTAGAATGGAGTTGATGCTTTGGCTGGAGACTTCTTCTATTGTACTGATGCACTGAAGGCCCCTCTATGGATCTGGAGATACTGGAGCTCTGTAGGCCCCTCTATGGAACTGAAGGTACTGGATGTTTTGGTAGAATACTGATTGGCTTTATATAGGAAATCGTACATACAGTAAATGTGTGTGTGTGGTGTTTGTCTGACTTGGCGGAGACGGTCACTTTAAGTAGGGCGAAAGGTGACGTTCCCATCATAAAGAGTATGGTTAATTTGCTCAAAGGTGAATAACATCTCGATTGACGTCATGGATTGCAATATATTTCATCAGCCTTCGTTGTTGTTACTCTGTACATCTTTACTGAAACATGGCGGCGGTTTTATTTCCATTTCACCGAACAAATTACAAGAAAAATATAAAAATATACTAAAACCTATTTTTTTCCTATTATTTTGAATTTTATGAATAAAGTTAATTTTTCCCTCTACTGGGGTCTATCACACTATGTCAAAGAAACATTTTCTACGGAGTGGCCGTGGTTCAGTGGTAGAGCGTTGGATTCACATTCAAGAGATCTTGGGTTCTATACAAGCGACCGGGAATCTTGAGTGGTATTTTGTCATAGATTTTCTTCAATTTCCACCAGGCAAATACCGGATGATACTTTTAAATTAGGACTTGGCCGACTCCTTTCCACTCTTTCCCTTCCCTATCCCGACCTGAATCTTAGATGCTGCCTCAAGACAATAATCAACTCGCTTTGTTTATTGAGTCAGTAGTACCATCCCTTGTATTCATCCCCACTCTTTAGTATTGCCAATAGCAGTATCAGAATATTTTTTTTTCCTCGTACTAACAAAACAATGCTTAAGGTGATGTTACAGATTTCTAGATGTTAGCAATTGTTGAATTTAATTTTCAGTTTTATTTATCAGGATTGGGGAGAGGATATTGGAACGTTTTCAGCACGGGCAATTTGCCTGTTGCGACTGAGGAAAATCCCTGGGAAAATCTCATTTTTATTTATCAGGATTGGGTGGCAGCTAGGATCGTTCGCAGGACCTTCGGAGTTCAAACCAAACACCCTAACAACTGAGTTACTCTCTCTCGGTAACAGTTCTTGAGTAACACGTTATCACAGGTTATGACGTCATGATGTAAATGAAGACTTATTGCTGATTAACGGAAAATATCTTCAGTCAGTGCCGATAATATTTTATAATATTTTAATATTTCTGTTAATTCTATTACTTTCTTTTAAAATTCTGAAGAAAAAAATAAGCACACGGAGGTCCTTTAGAACGTTCATATTTTCCATACTATGGAAGGAAATACCCTCTGAAAGAAATATTTCCAAGGGTAGAACGGAGTGTGTGTGAATACATACTGAATAAGCAGTAAGAAAAACAAAGATCACCATTAGAACGTATACGTCTAGGCGCCCATGACTTCGAGCACCATCGTCACTCATCTTAATCCTTTCCCGTTCTCAGCTCCACATTATGACAAATAACTAGCCATTTAATAATAATAATAATAATAATAATAATAATAATAATA
>JAGDQP010050868.1:515-14140 GCA_022664845.1 Lepisma saccharinum | reverse complement strand
ACTTATTAGGATTTTGTTTACATGCTGTAATTTTAATGCTTCCCTGTTTCAAAAAAATATAAGGAATATGTCCCTAAGATTATGTTGATTTTGAATTAATTTAGGGCCTTGAATATCTCAGGTTCAGGCGGGGCTAGGGTAAGAGAAAGGGAAAGGATGTTCGAAGTTATTGGCTTCATTTGGTATCATTTGTAGGTATTATACCGGCATTTGCCTGGTATGACTAAGAAAAAGACATTAAAAAGCGTCAGAATGATCGGCAGTTGGAATCGTTTCCACACAAAATGACGCTTTTCCATTAATTATATTTTGGTATACGTTTAATATGTCATTTATAATACTTTTTAAAAACGAATGCCGTTTTTTTTTTATTTTTGTTGTAATTATTTCTAGGTCAAACTATATATTCACATGCCTCATTTAAGGAAATATTCTCTTTACGCCTCTACAACAACAACAACAACAACAAAGGTATTTGTCCTGGCCCGCAGGGCCCATGGACTGGACTTCTGGCTATCTTGAGTCACTTTCGTCCTTTGAATGTATTACTTAATTATGTGAATAACTTATTTGGATGGGAATAGAATCGGACTCCCAGTAGTCAACCCAAGCAGGAGCGAACCAAACATCAAGGAAACCCACCCCCAGCAAAGATATCAATTTATGTGTGTAATGACTTATCTTGATTAATTATTTGATAATAATAGTATTGGAAAGTCAAAATATGTCTAAGTGCTGTCAGTCGTTAGTAACCATTGAACGGGAAATCAGATTATAAGGATGTTTTGAAATTATTTAGTATTAGTAGTTACAAATTGCACTATTCCTCATATAGTATTCCGCAGGCACGCCACTGCTTAAGATGTTCAAACGTTCCACTGAATTTCTTAGATGTTATTTAGAAGTTCTTGATATGTTATTTGATGACGTACAATGTCATAGTTCAGTCTTGCAGGGAGGTTCAATATAGCGATTTATTTTGTCTTTGTGGCTATTAATATAATTTAGTTTAGTTCTTTTCAAGTATTCGTCCATAGGAGTTATGTTCATGTTTTGATATAGTAAGTCCTTTTCTGTTCTCCACATTTTCCTCGAAATACGTAGCCAGTATCTTTCGAATTTGTTTATTAGTTCAATGTTTGTATTGCTATTGTATAATTCGTGTCCATACGTGATAGTAGGTATTAATATGGAAGTGTATATTCTGTTTTTTATGCTGAGCGGTATTTCAGCTAGGAGTAAAGTCTTTACAGCTGCAAAAGTTTGCAATCCCTTTTCTCGTCTGTCCAATATGTGAGTCCTGAAGAAGAGTCTTTGGTCCAGAGTAACACCAAGATATTTTGCTGAATTAGTGGGTTTAATTTTAATTTTGTTTACACAAACATGTCTATTTCTGGCTTTTTTTGTCTTTTCTTATTCCTTTTCCATTTGGGTAGAATATGACAAACTGGGTCTTGTTTTCGTTCAGTGTTAATTTCCATGTATTACACCAGGAAGTGAACAGATTTGTTGTCCTTTGTAAGTAATTTATTGCAGTTTTTGTGTATCTTGCCGAAGTCCAGTATGCTGTATCATCAGGAAAAAGACCAAGTTGTGTATTGTTGTTTTCTAAAATCGGAGTATCGTTCACATATACAGAATATAGTATAGGGCTCAATGCCGCACCTTGAGGAACTCCTCTTTTGATAGTGATTTCTTTTGAGTATTCATTTCCAAATTCGATTTTGGTAGTTCTGTTCGTTAGAAAATTGTTAACCCATCTGATCAATGTGGTGGAGACCACTATGCCACACTGTATCGAAAGCCGATGTAAGATCCATAAATATAGCAGCTGCTTTAAACCCTTTATTTAAAGTTATCTGTGTTTCACTAACAATTCTCATCACCTGATCAATTGTAGATACTTTGGTTCTAAATCCAGCCTGAAATCTTGTAATTATATTTGACTCTTCTAAAAATAGATTTAATCTTTTTGCAATAACGGTTTCACAAAGTTTTGCTATGGTGTTTGTTAAGGTTATAGGTCTATAATTTGAATATACGAATCTGTTTTTGTTTTGTTTTGTTTTGGAATGAATATAGTAGAGGCTGTTTTCCAAATCTGAGGGATATATCCAAATTTAAAGGAGGAGTTAAACATCTGAGTGAGAATTTCAAATAGAATGGGAGGACTTCTTTGAAAAACTATGCAGGGAATTTTGTCTGGATCAGGTGATGTGTTCCTCTTTTTCTTAAGGATTTTTGTGATTTCTTCTGTTGTAATTTCTGCAAGCAGTATATTAGTGTTTTCATTTTGATCGGTCAGGTCTGGAAGTTATTGGTAATCATTCTTATCCTTTCTGCGGTGTCGATAATTTCCCTCTGAATATGCTCTTCTAAGTCTGTATAATCAATGCCTATTTTTTCTTTGAATTTGTCATAAAAGATATTTATGAGATCTTTGTTTGTTGATATAGGGATATTGTCTATCTTATGCGGAGTGGATAGTTTAATTTGTTTCCTCTGGTAATTGCTAGTGATTTCCAAAAGCTTTTAGGATTTCTGCTGTAATTTTCAGTTAGTTTGTTTATAAAATTTGAAGTTTTCTTTTGCCTAAATTGTTTTAACTTGTATTTTATCTCCTTCTGTAAATTATTTATTTGGCTCTTAATTTCTTCAGATGGTTGCTCGTGGAAAACTCTTGTTAATTTCCTTTTCTATCTAATGATCCCCACTAGCTCCGGAGGCAATCTTTCAGCATCTCGAATGAATTTGTCATATGGAATGAATTTGATTATGGCTTCTTGTATTATATTTGAGAGTTGGTTATTAGCCTTCTCTATACCTGTAGTAGTCATAATACGTAATTTAATTTTTGTAAGATGTGTTGTTAAGTAGTTGTTTAGTTCCTGCCAGTTAGTTTTATTATAGTTAGGGAAGCCAGAAGTGACAATGTTTTTGCCTATAGACCATCCATGGTCCGATGGTAAGCTTTTGTTTACATGTTTCTTCGGTAATTTGTTTGATGCAGACAGTGATAGTAAACTTTTGTTCGGAGAAGTTTCAGAATTTAATACAAATCTCGTGGGTCCCACGTTTACATTTATTAACGGCGATGTAATTAAGTACTGGAATAATTTCCCTCCATTTACATCTGTTTTTCGATCTCCCATTAACTGATGCTGGCTGTTAATATCCGCCATCACTATTAGATTTCGAAATTTGGAGAGGTAGGAGAATAAAGGAAAACTGCCTAATATGTCAAGATTAGGATGGGAAATTTTCAAAGATAAATTTAAAAGTTTAACCTTTCCTATGAAAATGTGATAATTGTAAATAAAAGCATAATCACTGTTAACAAACGAAAGTGAGCCAAAAGGTTCTGAAAGAAACTGATTATATTATATTGCAAATAAATTTTGAACAAGTAAAATTACCCGACTGAAAATATTAATAAAAGAAATAAGAGAAATATGAACTTGTCTGATCTAGTGACATCTATCCATTAAATTGAGCACGAAGAAGATAAACTAAAATACCATATCAGGCTATATCGACCATTTAAGTTGAAACGGTCTAATATTTTATCCCTTAATGGATTGCAATTAACGGTTTAAGCTATTAGTCTCATTTCCCATACCCTCCTTCTTTCTCAACTTGATCTTTTGCAGTTAAGAAATTCTATATCTACCTCCAGAAAAGAAGAGATTCTTCTTCTTCCTCGCTTTACCAACTTCATTTCGACGCTAAGAACTATCTTCCAGTACCTTAGAGATGCTGAAAAACATCAAGAACACATACACACACACACACACACACACCTAGATAGACAGAGTGATCCGGATGAGTTTGTCTGTAGCACTTTGGGAAATATAAGAACGACCTTGATGTAGACGTAATCCATCAGTGTTCGAAAGCTGCTTTCTATCATGTCCATCCCTTTTCCATTCCCCTTGATAGATTTATTACGAGGATCCATTTTGCGGGAACGGCAATTCTGAATTGAATGAAGTTGAAAGCAGGCCAGGAGGATTAAAGTGGGAGGAGGTGGATGCAGGCAGGGAAACTGAGGGCTGGACGGAGGATTTTTTTTTCTAACAAAAAAAGAGAAAAAGCTTGAAATCAATCACTCTTTTCGCTCCCTCAACAATGAACAGCCACACAACAAAGCGGAGCGTGATTGCAAGAGAGCGCATGAGAGGGTTTTGCTTTTTACCTCCGAAAAGTTAGCAATTATATTTGAGCTCTTCATTCTTATCTTAATTCTCTATTTGTATCTCTCTCTCTATCCCTGAGTGTGTCCTTGAGATAATTGTACGAACTCCAGACTCAGAGGAGACCATATACAAGGTACGTTGGATATTTGCGGACATACGATGTGTACACCATACCTCTTTTGCAATGCGTTATCGTTCCAAATGCATCATGGCCAAATATAACTCGACGCATCAGATGAAGAGGAATGTTCTGGTTGTTGCCGTCTGCGCAGAACACGGTGGTTTAGAGATTGTGACGTTTCTAGACGTTGCCAGATTATTTGCGGACAAAGTACGAAACGACTTGGAAAGTTTCAGAGGTATGTGTGTGGCTTTTGTATCGGAATGAAAACGACATGCTCAAGCCTTGAGCACTACCAGAACATCCAATTTTATACAGTACATGCAGAATATTGTTGATGATAACGCCGGAAATTCCATGACGACCATCGCAATGGAGTTTTAGGCTCTTGGGGGCACAATTAGAAGTGTGGTACATAAGAACCTGCGCTACTAGTCATGCAATGTTTGGAAGAACACAGGAACTTGCCTGCTTCGTGCAAAGCGTTTACTCAACATGGTAAAGAACCAAGAAGAACATGGCACGCTCTATCTTTTCTCTGATGAGAACAACTTCGTTCAGGACCAAATGGTGAGCAGACTAAATGACCAGTTGTTATGTGCAGTTTCTTCAGATGATCCCAGGGTTATGCACATCAGGTTTCCAGCAAAGGCGACGGTGTTAGGAATGTTAAGTGGCAAGGAATGTGTAATACCATCTCAGTTCTTTCAGCAGTGTCTTTGTGGTTTTCCTGCTGCCTACACTGTGATGCTGATTTTGAATTTTATTTATGTCCTTTAGAAATCTAAGGTCGGGATAGGGGAGGGGAAAGACTGCGGGAAGGTGTCAGCCAGACTGTCAGCGTATGTTGAAGGTACCATCCCGACATCTGCCTGGTGTGACTGAGAAAAAATCTAGAAAAACCTCAGTCAGGATGGTCGCCGACTGGGAATGAACCCATGACCTCCCGAATGCTACGCCAACGCTCTACCTCTGAGCTACAGCGGCTCAGTACATGATGGTGCTAAAACAGTTTTTAAACCGTGGATAGACGGTGTGACCAATAGGCGACCGTTCCTGTTTCAGCAAGGCTGCGCACCTGCTTACACAGCTCAAGATACCCAACAATTGCTGTACTAAACTTTCCACGATCATGTGACATCAAAAATGTGGCGTGTGAGCTCACTCGATTTAAATCCGATAGACTACTATATGTGTAGTGTTTTTGTACGTAAGACTAATAAACATCTTAATAGCACCACCGCTTCTCTGTATATCACCATTGCCCGGGTAGCATCACAAATGAATATGGACCACTTGATTCGCCTGTCGCCTCTTCAGGTTCCATATTGAAACCGTCATTTTTGCCAAGGTGATTTTATCGAATAAACATGTAACTGAATTACTGTTGCACATTTGTACACACGCTCATCATTCTTAGAGCTTCTTCCAATGGAGCTGTTTTATTTTGTGTGCACATATGTCCTCAAGTATCCTACGCACTCTGTACTTGCTTACTGTACAACGTGAATGAAATCTTTTTGAGTATGGCGTCATTATTATTTGTTGCCATGGAACCCACACAATTACCTGTCTAAACAAACGGCGTAAACATTACCGTACATACTATGGATAAATGTCTTCTATCGATGAGTCACCAAAATATGCTATACTCTTAAAAATATCTTAAAGGTCATTAGGTTTAGTGATATCCCCCCCCCCTCTCTCTCTCTCTCTCTCTCTGTCACGTAACGAATATGTTTGTTTGGACAGATTAGGGCTACCATATTCTTGGGAAGCCAACCCCGTGATTTTAACCAGATCCATAAACACCGGCAATTCGATACTAAACATCAGACTAACTGCGGCACGGTTCTAGAACACTAGCCCGCCTGGGCGAATTCAAAATTCTAATGTTTTGAAAATTCAATTTCTATTTCATTTATATACTAACATGATCTAACCTAACCTAAGCTTTAGTCACAAGCCAAAGATAATTACGAATAATTTATTATTTCCCAAGGTATAAAGATATGCGGGTCAGGAATCTAGAACCATACCCAAATTGTTAAACTATTTCTTCCTGGTAAAGGTAAAAGGTAAAGCTATTCCCTGTGCGATACGCACGCGCCGTGAACGGTGCGTGGGGGATGTGGAGGTAGCACTCCACATTTTCTTGACCTACAGTACGAAGTGAGTTGGGATTGTCAGTTCCACGCTCGACCATATTTACCTTCCCAAGGCGCCCAGGAATACCAAGGACACTCTGGTACTCAATTTGATAGGAGGCTGAGTGCACCTCAGAGCGCCAGGCATAGGAACACTGCGCGAAAAGTCTCAGTGTCCTGGCCGTGATTTGAACCCGGATCGCCCAATTTCTTCCTGAGTGCTTCAAAATTTACTGTAGAGGCATATTATAGTACTCTGTATTGTTAAATAAAAAATGCCCGTATAAAATCCAGGAATATGACGTCTTTTGAACAGCAAGGAAGTACATTAAATGATATGTTTTATTGTTGTTACTATTAAGCCCATAATGTAACAGATATTGCATCTAATACACTTTGTAAGTATAAATGATTGTTATAATGATTTTTCTGTATTCTGCAGTTATTCTTAGTGATTGAGGGAGGTGTCATCCCAAAATTCTTGAGAGCATCCCGAACTTTAAAAGAATTACGGTCAAAAATCGATAGAAACCGTCCACTTACACCCTCCCAATTTTTATTTTACACCCCAGAAACGCCTGGCGAAAACCCTCGTTGCCGCTAATGTGGTTTGTTTATTACTATGTGAGTCTGAGCTGAGAAGCAATAATTGATTGAAATTTCCTAAAACCCCGGACCTTTGTCGGTCGCGAACGCTAGCCCGCACAGAACAAGACCTCCTGGACTTATGGTAGCCCTAGGACAAATTCAGCTTCGTTGTCATAGTAACTCAGTGTAAGTTATGCGATGGTGTAGATCGTCAATTCCACCACAATCCAGTGTATCAGGTTTTTAATCACGAAAACTATCGTTCAACAATACAAATCTCTGTGAATCCTTAGTCATGCTTGTTACCGCCATGCGCGACACGTACAGCTACACATAATTGTACAGTGCACACTATAAACGGTACACTATCACTACACATGACTAGAGTACGGAGTTTTAGGATTTTATAAACGTCGTTTTAAAAGTTCCTATTTTCTCAACGTTCAGTTAAAGATTACCATACTGCCAGGTTTGGCAAAAATCCGAAATTAGATTTGAACATTTACTTATTTCGGGTTTTGGCAATTCTCGCTAATTTATTGAATGTTTGTCATTTATTTAGTATCTTGTAACTATAAACAAACTGTGTACATTTTGTTATATGTAGCTAAGCAGTAGTTCGTTTTAACTTTTGTATTCAGAATTGTGATTGGTTCTTAACAGATTGTCTGTTAGAATAGCGTTGATTGGTGTAAAACGGTCACTAGGTTCTTTTCCTTATTCAACGCGAACGCTGGTTGGCTCACGCTTGCTTACATGTTTTTGGTAGTATATCGAGCCATATGATTGGTTGAGTATATTGGCGTTCACTTCAATCATGGTTTCCGAGTATTCGAATGTGCAAAAGCATATTATAGGCATCAGTAGTTTTATGAATAAATATATGAAATGCAAAAGATGACCTGTTTTATTCCTACTGAAGCTATAAAACGTCTATTCGATTTGAATTTAGTTATTTACAGAAACTTAAGCATCTTTATCATCCAGATGTGGCATCAACTCGTTGGAAAAAATCAGTGTATAATGTAGTTGTACAGCATCAATCATAGCTTTAGTTTGATATATTCGTTTCTTCTTTATATATATTATTTTAAAAGTATGTTAGAGTTTTTCCCACTTACGTGTACGTGCGAAGACCTAGCACATACAAAATAAAAGCTTGGAGCAACACTCACAAATAATCTCCTCTCTATACTAAGCATTAACTGTGCTGCTTTTTCTACACGAAATCTTAGACCCTGATCTGTTGGATCATAGACAGCTATGTATTTTTAACGTCGTATCTTGCAAAGTTGAAGGAAGGCAATGATCGTAAGGAATTACAGCTCAGATATTACAATGAAAGTTTTTGTGTGATAATTGTGATCAGTACACTTTATACTGTGAAAACTTCGTCGATTTCTTCAGAAGAATAACAAAAAATTAATTTTGTTTAGGTTGGTCACTTTCTTCTTCCTTCTCCCTATATTGTATATTACGAGAGTTCATATATTTGTTCTCTTAAACAGTTAAAGCCACTTCCATACATCTTGCGTTCACCCTCTTGAATTCAGAACTGAGAATAAACTTTAAGCATTCATAATAAAAATCCAATTAGACAGTCTATGGTTCAGCACCCAACGGGAAATTCAACAAGTTCACGGAGAGTGTGGGTCATTTAAAATTGAGCCAAAATTTTAAGACAACGGTTTGCTTTCTTTCATTAAATTTTTAAAAAAATGTAATTTAATTTCCCCTTCAATCACATTTCGTCAAGAACTTGAAAAGGCGAAATTCTGATTTTTTTAAAAAAAATAGAATCTGAAGTGTTTGAAATTACCTCGGAATGAAATGTGCTAAGGCTCATTCTCTGGCATCTCACTAATCGTTATTCACATGCATTATTGAATCTTTCTCTCCCCCCCCCCATCTCTTTTTCACACACACACACACACACATCTCGTATTCCCGAATTCTTCTCTTCATATAATAGAATTTCTGAGCTCTCGCATTCCTTTCAAATGCTAACTCCGCATATCGATTAGTGTCCTTTCAAATTGCAGAGTTCTTGGCGAAGGAGAAGTAAAAGAAAAAAACGAACAGCAAATACCGTCTTATAAGCAAAAGTGGAAATATAAAATATTTGGAATGAGATAGGATTAATAGAATTTTAATTTATCTGTCTTCAATAAAATTTCTAGAATTCTGACAACTTACATGCCAATTACATTACATGCAAAACGTTGTAAATTCCATTGTTTGGAAAATGCATTTTATTACGAAAACACGTTGTAAATGCCATGTTTCACAATGGCACAGCACATCGTCTGCATGCCGCTGACCGTAGTGGTGGAAACACGAACTAGAAGCAGATATGTATGAAGTAGAACTTTCCATAAACATGTGTTTTTTTCTTTCCTCTGTAAAATTTTTATTTTGGCACTTACAACGTTTTGGAAATGCACGATTCATTTGTCCAATGATCTTCTTATTTTCCTGTATGTAAGAAATCAAAATGTCTTTATGTATGGCGAAATATTCTCAGGCATATCGTAAAAAGTTTTCCTGTACATTTACGAAAAAGATCTCAGAAACTGAATTTCCCATTAAAAATTAGAAAATTAAATTTGCAAGGGAGTCGAGTAATATATCATTTGAAAGGTCTTGAAGAAGGAAAAATGTGGACCAACGCTGGATCTATTTGTTATTCCCATTCGAAATCGTGGGGAGTCAAACTTTGAAAATGACTACTTCATGACTGCTCCGGCTGTAAGAATTAACCAGAAAATTACAAAATACTTATGTAGCAAAGTTATCCCATGCATTATTGGTCTTCCTAGACATTAAGTCCTTCAATGTTCCAGCGTCACCACGGGAAACTGACCCCTCGAGGGGGCTAGGTGGAGGGCAACTCAAAAATTTAAAATTGCAAGGGAGGTTGAGTAATATGTAATTTGAAAGCAGTTCCGGGATCCTTATGTTGCCGCTCTTCCAAATGACGAGAGATCAAAATTCGAAAATGCCGCTTTTTTTCGGGTTTTGCTCAGATTGTAAAGGTCGAACCAAAACGTACAAGTTGGTCATAAGTAGATCTTGTTTAGCTAAAAAAAAATAGCTTCTCGACATAACTGAGTACGTGTTTCGTCATTTTCTTATGTTGCCTTTCGTTCCAGAAATACAGAGGATAGACATAAGTTATGAAGAACATATGTTTCTCAAGAGTACTCTGAAACCTTGCGGCGCCTAATGCCTAAAAATCACAGGAGCACATAGGATTGCTTTGCTTCAGAAGTGTTTTGGCACCTCGTACTCTTCTGTCCAAGCTTTACAGCCCGAGCAAAGAATAGTCATTTTAGAAATTTGAACCCCAATCATTTTGAAGTGAGATGTGGATTCTTTTAGCCAGAAATGTTAACCTCTGGAAATTGAAGGGGATGGGGACAGATTTTATGAACATACACATACACGCACAGCACCAATGACTTATTTGCTAATATGCTCACTACTCATGACACTGATACTTCCTTCGGAGGAGAAAGGCAGTAGACTGCAATTTGGAAAAAAATATACATAATAAATGTTATTGTGAACACATTACTGTTATTCGGTGAGCCGATACATTTCCCACGGTATCGAATTGAGGTCTCGGGAAAATAATGTCAACGCCTAATCATTATGCAACCCAACAAACAGTGCTATATGGTGGGAGGTGCAACTAACAGGCGCTATTTGTGAAAAAGGGTAATAGGGAATCCAAGGCTCAGGGCAATCGCTATTGGGAAATGCAGTACTGTGTACGATTGATTAACTTACGTTAACAAAACGTGTCAACATCCATTGAAACTTTATTGAAACATTATTTTTGTAACCTTTACTTCATATGAGGGCTGCATTCCGCTTCTTCGTATACTTTGTTCTACCCTGGGGAAAAGGAATAAGGTGGCAGCAGTCCTCACCTCAAGTCAAGCTACTATTCAGTCATCCGACATGAACAAGCAACAAACGTCTTTATTGACTCTTCTCGCACGTTCAGATCGAAGTGTAAGCTGTGTTTCAGTTCCAAAATAGGAAATATGTTCCATTACTGAAACAAACGCTACTGATGATCTCAGAATAACCTCACAGTCTAGTAGTCGTAGTAAAGTATCTGCAAATGTAGCACGTACGAAAGTAGAGAAGAATTTCGCGCAGCGATTCTGCCAGACCCCCTTGTGGGGGGGATGTAACCTCCAAATTATCGAGCACAACACCCAACTTAATATTTTTTTACAGTAAAAATCTATAGAAACTACGTAAAACTTAACTTACACTGTCCCAATTTTGACTTTAAACTTCCCCAAACTGAAAATTCTGGCGGAATCCCTGGTCTCGCTTCCACCAGAGATATGCTACTACGCTCAATATTTTAATCGAGTTAAACTGATTCTTTCTCATATGTTTATGTTCAAAGGTTCAGTTATTACCTACCTGTTTGACACCCCGCAGAAATAAACGACTCAAGTATTGTTTGCAGAAATTGAAACAGTGGAACATTTTGAAAGAACAAAGCTGGGCGAAAGATAGGTACCGCGTATGTTCACAATGTCGTTGTGATGGTTGAAATCGATGAATTAAAGTTCGAATTACTTTCCTATCCGCCATATTTGCGAGATTTGAAATTGCAAGGGACGTCGAGTATTACATACGACTTCCATCTCTTTTCTAACCTCATAAAATAGCTCGCTGGAAATTATTTGCGAAGTCTGTCATGGTGTAAAAGATTAATTTGAGACCATCATCAAATCAGGCTATCAAACAAATACTTTTTAAAACCTTCGACACATGAAGTATGAAACAATTCAACATCATCAAAATGTTCCAACACAGGTGCTGAACATTTTGCTATTTCAGTCTTGAAAATTTTCACCCTCCCTCGTACATTTACTATTTTGCGATGAAAACAAAACGTATTAAGTATGAGTCTAATACCAAACTTAATATGAAATTTAGAATAATTGACTGTAATTTGTCCATAGAACTAAAAACGTTTAAGCCCTTTCTATATATTTGGTGGAAATAAATCACTCAGATAAGATAATGTAATGAATTAAAAGTCTTCTATAAGTAATCCAATTTATTTGATTATTTTAAAATAATACACAAAAAATAGGCAATTTAAAAATTTGCAAATGTAGGAGGAATAACAGTGTGGAAGATAAAACTTTCCCAGATAATATTCAGACATCTTGTGGAAAGTATTCTAAGCAGGATCCGCTCTGAGGTAAAGACAAAGTTGCATCAATCTTACATTAAATTATCCAATATTGGATAGTCTGAAACATGAACTTTCTAAGGATATTTCTTGGAAAGTCATAACAGTCTGGACATTTTAGATTACATAAGAGGATAACAATCAGTTGTGAAACTGTATATTTTGTATGTGATTAATACAGGCATAATTCAACCAAGAAAATGGGAAACTTTCGGTATTTGTAATATAAATAAGACTTCTATTTTTCGTGTATTTTCAAACCAAAAACCTGTCATTTATACACTGTTAAATTATTTTAGTATTTTCCTTGAAATCGTTCAGGGAATTGGCTGTGTGGAATGTTACTTATGGAAATCACAAGCTTTTCAGTTTGCAAGAATAACCAACTAACTAACTCTATGCCTTACGGAACTCGCAAGTTCATCGCCGCAGTAAAAACATTCGCCATGAATTCTTCCCTGGTAAAGATCAAGCCAGTTTTCATCACCAACACCTACCTCTCAAAGATCCATAGTAATATTGCCATCCCAACGACGTCTTAGTCTTCCCAACGACCTCTCTCGTTGCAGCTTACCAACCACCAAAGAATATTCAACCAAAAATAAATTTAGAAATTTTTTAAATAAGTTTCCAACCAAATTTATTTATATTTTTAAGTGCATGCAATCAAAGTTTTTTTCCAGTGTGTTCTTACGGACAAACATTTGGAAAAAATAGTGAGAATTCTTTTGTTTAAATATGCTTTAAGTCCGAAAGCTTTCTATTTTATTTTAGTAATGTTACTGAAAATTTCTATGGTCGCAGTTACCTGCTTTGCCTGCTTGGGGGGAAGGGGGGAATGACAGAAACTTTTTACAGTGTATTAGACTCTTTAAATAAAACAACTTCACCTAGAAAAATTACCTACCATTCATAAAGTCACACATGTCACCTCTCTATATTATTAATTAGATTTTCGAATCAAGATTTAGAATATTTTTTTTTTAATACGAATAAAAGGCATGTGTTATGGTATACATAGAGAATGATATATGGACATTCATGGGAGCATACGAAAAATGTTTTGATCTTTTTAAGTTGAAGCAACAGTTTCAAACTATTCAACATTATTTACAAGCTTGGTATTTTATGCTATGTTTATGCTTTAAAATGTAAGAATAGGAGAAAGTTTGTGTGTTCAGGAAAGAAATGGAAGGGGGAAGACTTATTCACTTTCATAAAGAGGAACGTCGTAAAATATGGGAAAACTTTCGGTAAGAGCTTTTCATCCTCGTGCCACAAGAAATGCCAAAAGGAAGAAAGAAAAGGATTATTCATGGTCAAAATAGAACAAAAGGAAAAAA
>JAGDQP010050867.1:0-11800 GCA_022664845.1 Lepisma saccharinum | reverse complement strand
AAAAAAAAGTACTTGTAATCTCGATTTATGGAGAGAACTTAACATAGAAGATATGAAGAAATGGTGTTTTATTTTAACTATTTATTTTTTTAGTGTCATATTAAATGTTTATTACTTTATCTCTCATTAAACGTTTCTTCTCCTTTAAATTAAATATTCTGAAAATAAACTAAAACAAAATCTCAGAATAATGAAATTAATGTGATAATAAAAGCTATGGTTATCATAAATCTATTCAAGACTTTTAAGCCTACAGTGGTAACGTTGGATTCGTCAGATCCCCATCAATACATTTGAACACAGTATTACCAGAAAACTCATTCTTTCTCTTCTTTTCCTCTTCAGCTACAGATGGTTGGGTGGAGGGAACGATTTTGGAGCTTGGGTCTAACGGGCCCAACGTTACCAATGCACAGTGGTCCAGAATCACTCAAAACCTGGCCAAAACCCCAAAAACCAAAGTCGGCAGAAAGAACCTAGTATCAAACAGGAAGGTCTTATCTATTGAGAAAGACATGGGACGGTGAGAAAATCAGGCCCTTTAGTCCGTGAGCACCGACGCAAATTCGCATTGCAATGAAGTTGTTAAAATTCTATTTTGTGAAGGGATTGCCTGTCGAAAGTTGACAATTGTAGTAGAAAGAAGTGCAATATCATACTGCAAGAAATGTCTTGAAAGTTTGCTGGTAGCTTACAGTGTTCACATAATTAATTAAAAATGGTCTGTGAAGTTGGTTGCGTTTGCAATAGTGTGTAATGCCAGTAGGTGATAAACGAAAAGTTTATTCAATGTGTGTTTAACTTTCTCGTAAGGTTACAAGTCGCCTGAAACGCTATGAAGCTTAGGTTTTGTTTTCAGAACATAGATGAACACTTCCTTTAGTAGAAACCAGAAGCAAATTTTGCTCATTGTTGTTATTCTTTGTTTAAATGAAAACGTTCTTTACTGTATGTTAGGGAATTTGAATGTAAATGTGGGAGGATTATTATTAATGCATGAATTTTCTCTACTTTCTCTGCAGATAGGTCTTACAAAACGACAAGAAGAACTCTGTACCAAGTCCTACGGAATGTGAAGGGCAGGGAGGACTGATGGAATTTCTTCAGAGGAAAAAGTCGTCGACGTTGGATGCAAACGCGAAGCAGCAAGTAGCAGAATTTTATTATGAAATCTTCCGAAAGGCGGAGAAATATCAAAGAATATATAAAGTTTTCGAGAAGGACAACACACACAATGGTTGGACGGTGAAGTCAGACTAGCACTGCACCCAGCTGACCTGAAATCTTGGGTCTTTCTTCGCTTTGTGCGCGAGCTGCTTCCGGAGAAACTCATCTGAGGTCTGCCGCTTGCCGGTGTAGTTTTGAAGTTATTCATGATGGGTTGTTACCCCTCTGTGTATTCAAAACAACTTCACCGTCCAACCATTGTGTGTTGTCCTTCTCGAAAACTTTATATATTCTTTGATATTTCTCCGCCTTTCGGAAGATTTCATAATAAAATTCTGCTACTTGCTGCTTCGCGTTTGCATCCAACGTCGACGACTTTTTCCTCTGAAGAAATTCCATCAGTCCTTCCTGCCCTTCCCATTCCGTTGGACTTGGTACAGAGTTCTTCTTGTCGTTTTGTAAGACCTATCTGCAAAGAAAGTAGAGAAAATTAATGCATTACATTCACAAATTTGCATTCAAATTCCCTAACATACAGTAACGAACGTTTTCATTTAAACAAAGAGTAGCAACAATTAGCAAAATTTGTTTCTGGTTTCTACTAAAAGAAGTGTTCATCTGTGTTCTGAAAACAAAACCTGTTTCATAGCGTTCCAGGCAACTTATAACTCTACGAAAAAGTTAAACACGCATAAAATAAACTTTTCGTTTATCACCTACTGGCATTACTCCCTATTGCACACGCAGCCAACTTCACAAACCATTTTTAATTAATTATGCGAACACTGTAAACTACCAGGAAGCTTCCAAGACATTGCTTTCTTGCAGTATGATATTGCGCTTCTTTCTATTACAATTGTCAACTTTCGACAGGCAATCTCTTCACAAAATGGAATTTTAGCAACTTCATTGCAATGCGAATTTGCGTGGGGGCTCACGGACTAAAGGGCCTGATTTTCTCACCGTCCCATGTCTTTCTCAATAGATAAGACCTTCCTGTTTGATACTAGTGTCACGGTGAGGCCCTGTCGCGACCCCCTATGGGACCGCGACCTACCTATTAATCACTTCCGTGTGTGTACTACCGACTTTCACCTGTTCTCATCTGAGTGTATATAAATGTGTGTAAAGGTGTTTCCAGATATATTCAAATGCGTTACATGAGAATTCATATGAATTGTTTAATACTTTGTTTTAACATCTTTTTAAGAAAGAATTCATTTAATATTGTAATGGCGTTTGAACTAAAGCTTTCTCTTAGCAACAAATCTTTCCTTTGAAAAGATTTGTTGGTGATGGAAATATACCTCAGATAACAGACGAGGACAAGAGGACATCGTCCCGGAAACTGAACGAACTTCGTACACACGAGCGTTCTAATTTCTTAGCAAACCACGCAATCCAAACTCGCTCGAATTAGTTAACACTGTCCATGACTTTTCCTCGAGTTTGCACTGCGTGTGTTTAGCAACGTGAGCTCTAGGAAGCAAAGAGGAATTATATACTAGTGACACGAGCGCGATACTTCACTTGTTGAAGGGACAACGTCTTTAACATATCTTCACAGTCCGGGGTTCTGTCCGGCGGCCCATCTGGGCCGACCGGCACTGTCTGGCTATTCAGATACTCTTGTACAAAATTATAACCAGAGTTGAGCTAGTCATTTCAAGACTTTGGCTATTAAGTTTTTCGCCAATTTAATTCAACAGAAACCTCGCTCACTCTTGGTTTCCAAGAGCTCACTTCGTTTACTTTGCGCTTTTGTAAATACCATCTGTACTTCTATTGTATCTTCTTCTGGGAATTTGGGAAATAAATGTAGATATCGCTACAATTGCTGTCGACTGCTTTCTTGAAGCTGAGGTATCCCTGAAGTACCATTCCAGGATCTGCGTATGGTTGAACCAGCTTACCGTCAATTTAGCCTCCGAAGAGATTGACCGTTCGAGGATCGCCCACCGCATCAGAATACTGTTACTTTGGGCGATTCGAGTCCACTACACTAGGTTCTTTCTGCCGACTTTGGTTTTTGGGGTTTTGGTCAGGTTTTGAGTGATTCTGGACCACTGTCCAATGCCGTGAATCTTTTCAGGAAGTTTACCTTTGTATTAAAATTGCGATTATTTGATAAAGATATGTTCTCTTCATTGTTGAGCGAAAGTCAATTGTTTATCGCTGCTGTTTGAACCACTTTCAGAAATAAGCCAGTCTTAGATTTTGAAGCTGTTTTTCACATGTTGTTCCTTCTTTCGATTTTGTGTATACAGCGCATGTGTTTAAAATGGTCGAAACGTATGAAAGTAAGACTGAGAGAATAAGGCTGATGTTAGAAGAACTTAGAATGTATTTTAAGGCCTTTAGACATCAGAAGTTCAGGCCGGGATGGGGTGGGGGAGAGGATTGTGGAAGGCCAGGGCCTGTTTTGTATGTATCATCCCAGCATTTGCCTGGTGTGACTGAGGAAAAACCTTGGAAAAACCTCAAGTCAGGATGGTCGGCCGCTGGGATCGATCCCAGGACCTCCCGAATGCTAAGCCAACGTTCTGTCACTGAGCCACGGCCGCTCGGTAAGACTGACGTTAGAAAATGAACTAGATAATGTCTCCACTGAAGAGGAGGAAGATGATGAAAACGTAGATCCTAGTTTTCAACAACACAAGGTATTTTTGTAAAAAAGTGTAAATGTGGCTTTGTTTGGGCCATGCTCACGTATGTCGATTTGTTCGGGTACTGATGCTCGAAGCGCACCTTTGTCCCTAATACTTTGAGATCATATTGTCCACTGCAAGAATGGACTAGAAATAAGATGAAAAAGTTGCCTTATACTGCGGAAATGAAAGTTTATTCACTTCCCTGAACATTTTTTATAAAGTTTTCATTTTATTACTTGATTCACTTCACAAACAGAAAATGTTAATGGCTCAACACAAACCCAACGTTACCACTAATATGATTTTTTCCACTGTAGGGTTAAATTACTGACATTAGTTTCAGATTTAGGAAAATATATTTACATTAGCAACTTCACGTATTATAAAAATGAATGCATATCCAAGATTAATTAATACCAACTTATTGACATAGTACGTAAGTTTTTAAAGCGTAAATCTGTATAAAGACGATTACTCTCCTTAATACTTACTTATTACAACGTAATGTACTTTAACAGGGGAGAAGATATACATGTGCATACGAACTACGGTCAACATTATTTCTATGTGAAGACACGATTTATTAATGCTTCAAGATACTTATTATTAACAATTTATCATTTACTGTAGAATTTCCATACAGAATTAATCGAACTCTTACCACTTACTGCGACTAGTGTCTAAGATTTTATCCGTATCTTTTAATCACCTGATGAAGTTCGAACGAGTTAGTAAAATATTAAGACAATTGTTTCAGAAACGTGTCCCTCTTTAGCCTTTCTATGTTAGGTTGAAACAAATGTTATCTTAAATTAACTTACCTTTCCTTTTAACTTCCGAAGGAATCGAGGTGCAACGTAATCCTCAGGATTGATGTCAAGTGCTGATGGGTTGATAGCGGGCGCTGGTGCAGGGTGTTGCATTTGCAAGAAGGCAATAATTGATTTCACTTCTGTTTCGTATGAACTATCAGCAAGGGTTCGCCCTTTCGCAGCTAATCTGCACGCAGCCATCCACCTCGCATATTGTTCCTCCTGTTTTAGAAAAATACAAAGCATATGTAAACCTTATTTCTTGAGCATTTCAGGACGAAAAGTTTTACTTTTAATCAGCACTAGCTTTAATGTTAACAGGACTTTTGTGGTAATGGGAGACTAAAGTCTTGCGTCACATCCGGTAACCCGCCATGTTACAGTCTATACAAACAGGTGTCGAGCAGTGGGTTTGTACTATTCCTTCAATATTTAACAACTCGTTTCCATGTCAAAGCTTTCTTTTTATATACTGAAGATAAATAAACTAATTGTTGAGCAAAACAATACACGTTTTAATTAAAAATTAAGAACGTGTAACAGTTTCGCCAACTAACTAACTAACTACTTGGCTTCATCAGACACCGTAAATTACACGAACAACGCAACTTCTAACGAGACAGCTATCTGGTTCCTGATTGGCTCAATGACAGCCAATCCCATAACCGTCTACATAAGATGAATTAATATAATTAACAACATTCACTGATTCCCCCCCCCCCCCCTGCTCCTACTGATGAACAGAGGAAAAAGTTCTTAAGGAGCCTTAAAATATAATTTGTACATTTGGTGTAAGACGTATTTTTTTTTAATTTTGAGCTTAGTTTTCCTCTTAATTTCTATTTATTTACTTTTAATTTTATTTATCTCACTTAAAAAATGAAAAATTCTACAGGTCAAGGCTTATTTTCGGACTGTATGCTTACATGTAGTAAAAGCAGGGGGAAGGGAATCAGTGTATGTTGTTAATTATTAATTCACCTCGTGTACGGGATTGGCTGTCAGTGAGCCAATCAGGAACCAGATAGCTGTCTCGTTAGAAGTTGTGTTGTTCATGTAATTTAGGTGTCTGATAAAGCCAAGTCGTTAGTTGGTTGGCGAAACTGTTACACGTTTTTAATTAAAACGTATTGCCTTGCTCAGCATTTAGTTTATTTAAACTCGTTATATGGTTTTGTGCGAGATCGTCATCATTGTAGTGAAAGAGATACTTTATTTCTGTTTCCAAAGGACCGAAACTAGAGAAGGAAGTGGAAGGAGCCAATTACGTAAGTCAACAAATTTCACGCAATGCAATTGAACACTATTTTGAATACGTTGATATGATTCCTAAGTTCTTCATTTTAACAAAAATATCTGAGCTTAAACTGCAGTTGCTAACTGACATATATTTAAGGACACTCACACTCAAGAAGATACATATTAGTCCTAAAACGAAACCCTTATACCTTCTATACAGCGCAAATTGATATTGTAGATAAAGTATACAAGATATAGCATTAAGCAAGGTTTCGAAAAGCCACCTTTGTATAGATTTCATTGAAAAAAAAAAAAAAAGCTACTCACCTAAACTTATATTTATTGTTCGTATATACTAACTTGCACTTTCCCCTGTATGTAATCCTACTCTTTCAATCAATTTCTACTAGTCACCGAAATAATCAAGTTCGAAAGATATTAAAAGTCATTACTTTAACTTCCTGCTACGATACTTACTGTTTGTTTAGACTAGGCTCCCGTCGTTGTTATGACAACTAATCGGATGTAACGGCAAGATTTTAGTCGTCCATTACTGACTGAGTCACTTTTTTGAACAGGAAACGAGGAAAACACATTAATCTTATCATGTAAGATACAGTACTTCCTCGTATGGTCCAAGAGTAAAACATGCATTAATAAAAAACTAAGAAGCGAAAATGGAATATGAATTCTATATTATATATACTGTCACTTGTATTGCGTACTATAGTAGGCGCTCTTTTAGTTCGGTTCGGCACAGGAGCCGCTCGCGTTCGGATTTTTTCGGGTGTATTCCGGCGTTCGTTGACGTTGACCAATGTGTATTTTTTTCTTACCATAGAGCAGCTTATTACATGCACAACTTGTTTTAAATATCATTGTACTATACTGTATTAATTTTTCTTTGGTATTCCCGTTAAAACTATGTTGACGTTCGATAATCCGGCAAGATCGCTAATCCGGCATGCCGGATTAAAGACTGCCTACTGTACTCGCAAGATTTTTATTTGGCCAAAGATTGTTTTTTATATAAATTCAATTTTGGTAACTTTTTTTTTCTTTCAAACGATCATGACTTTCACCTCATGATCAATACATACCACTACACAATAATATAATGATACCACATGTCACACTTATCTGTATTTTATGTTCGGTATTAGAACACTTACCAATAGACTTATCCCACATTCCGAACACAATCAACCACATAATACACACACATTAATTGACAAAATTTTGACAGTACAAGAACTTTCATATAAATAACGAGTTCCAATAGAAAAGAAAACTTACCGAATCACACCTAATGTACATTTCCGTCATTCCTTCAGCGCTTGGCACCTCTAGCTTAATTCCATATTTCCCTTGCGTAATGTTGACTTCAGGCGTAACTTCACAGCCTCGCAGGTTTATGTGATACGCAGGATCACTGCTATGTTGTACGGCGTCCTCTCTTGATTTGTACAAGGTGAGATGCAAATCGCGACATGTGAACCAATACCTCTTAAATGCCTTTAATGTGAACCGTTTTGGCCTGCACAGGGAGAGGAAGAAAAAAAAATAATTAAAAAATCCACAGAAATACACGGAGTAGTACAAAATAAGTATGATATTGTGGTTAGATTACAGAAGTACTCATTTTGTCACATGGAGTACTTCAAAAATTGTTTTCTGGAACGCTGATACAAACGAAAGTGCCACCTTATAGTAGCAGGAGGATCATTTTGACAACCAAGTACGCAGAGATGTATTTTGGGGGTGGTCCGGGGCGTCAGAACCCCCCCCCCCCTCCCCCCACACACACTTCCTAAAAATAACACGTTTCTTTGCAGAATTAGTATAATTTGATGTGTAAATATACTATTTCACAAATATTTCATACCCGTACACATCTTTGACCCCTGGAAGCCTATGGACTCTTCCTAAAATTAACTTCTAGTTGCGTGCTTGCAATGCCCTTACAATTTAAATACATAACGAAACCAAATCTATTACGAGGGCTTAGTACTCACGCTCAACTCCTTTATATTTAAAAGATTTTTAAACATAACGGGAAAATGACAAGCAATAATAATATTTTGGAAAGTGGGCCCGAAAATGCTGAAGAAAACCTATCAAATATACATATCCACAATTTCAATGTATTTATTTTAGATAAAGAATTTGAAGGACTAGTGAACACCAACTTAACTCGACTCGAGCAGGCACTTAAGACTGACTCGGCTCCACTCGAGTCTTTTCGAGCAAAAACGAGACTCATGTCTGACATAGACGTGACTAGATTCGACCAAGTCGTTGACATCCTTATGTGGCACTAGCACTAAGCTCCAGAAAAATTTGCCGCATTCCCAGAACGAAAACTTAGATCTTTATGTATTAATCTCTCGTACTGAGTATTCCGTTTTAAACTGATCTGTTACTGTCCAGCGCGAATGTTGTGAAGATTTCAGACAAGTGTTGTTTATCATTTTATGGGCAGAAGACGACCAGCACCTTCTAAATGTTCAGGTCTGTTGTAAACCGAAAGACAGGGTGTCCGTGTCTAACCTTGGCTATTTACCTTTCAAGTGGCAGCCGTACTAATCACATCCTGCGCAAACAGGTGTGTGGCAAGTTTTTATGCACTCTGAATTTTTTACATTCCTGTCGTTATTAATATTTCAAATAGGTTAGATCTTAAGTTTACAACATGTATGTTTAGGTTAGATCTTAAGTTCACAACATGTACGTTTTCTCCTCAAAATCCACAAATTTTCTGGGGAAAATTACGGAAAAGCAGTTGTTCTCAACTTTTAGGGACACCAACCAACACAGACGCTATTCAGATAGTGACCAACTCTTCTGCGAATAATTGTTTATTTCAGTGTTGATAATGATAACATAAAGTAGTCGGTCGCCAGTAGATTACAAGGGAAAATAGATAAGATAAGCTGGACAACTGCAAAATACAAGAAGAAAGGAGCTGTGTCGCTCAATCTTCGTATGATCGAAGGAACCTTCATAATGCCACACAAAAATTATCGTATGAACGCTTACCTTGAAAATTATATATTAAACAATTGAAGGGCTTGGTGGAAGAAGGGCCAATCCCACTCCTCAATGAAAAATGAGTTTTGTGGCTGAAGTGTAAGCTAGTGTCTGCTCTTTGATCTAAATGCATTGTGGGATATGCCCAACACCTTGCAATAAGCATCATAACAAGTGATGGTGAATGAACTGTTCAGCTTCTTGGTGGAAGAAGGGCCAATCCCTCAATGCCATCTGTACTTTACACTCTTTTAGGTTAGATTTGGTTAGGTTAGATCAGTTTAGGATAAGTTAGGTTTGTATTTGTAGCAGAAAGTCATGGTGTCCTGTCGTTGCAGATCGAACAGAAGATCTGACATAAGAGAGAAAAACACACAAACGCGATAGGTCGGTTGTGAGGGATACTCTCACAAACAGAATAAGCCTATCACTATCACAGCTCGGATTCACACTGTGTACGTGACAGGTCACTGATAACTTTACTGACCACGCACAGTATTCCAGTCTCCAGCTAGGCGGCAGCACAAGTCAATGGATAAAGTTTTAAAAATACAGAAACGAAATAAAATCGAAAGTGAGCGATTCCCTCACAACCGACCGATGGTGGGTTAAATGTAACATTGTGAGGGTATGATGTATTAGTTCAATTCCTGCTGTCAATTTTTTATTGTCCATTTCCAGGTATATTTGCAATAGTGTTCTATATCTACTCCTAAAAAAATGAAATATCTACGTTACTTAGATTTTTATCTACATCACAAATACTTCAACTGCATTTCTCTCCAAATCACAAAATTGTGGGATAGGCCCTTCTTCCACTGACCCCTTCAATTAATATCTGAGTAGTGTGAGATTACAAAACTTATGGCGAGTACGTATTTGCAGTTCGCGTGAAAACGGTCCTAGCGGCAAAATCGTAGAGAATTAGAGACCCGAATTAAATAAGGGAAAGTCATTTTTATAAAAAACTAGCTATCACGGCTTAAAATACTTCTCTCGTGACAGATGACATTCGCGCTGCGAGCACTCATCAGAGGGCAAGGATGGAGAAGGTAGCGTCATTTGTTTTGGCACAACTCGGGGCACTGTACTGGTGAAAATAAGAAGAAGTGCTCGAAAATCTTAGTCCGAAGTCTGCAACTATAACAAGTACACCCCGGAGGCTATGTATTATGAAAATAGTACTGTTCAGGCTACATCACCTTGGTCTCTTGCGACGAACATTCATTTGTAAAACGTGGTAACAGTGGACTATTTTTAATTGTATTACATCACCGTTATCATAATTAATTTTAAACAAGTCTTACAAGCAAACATACTGGCGGGACAGAAAAGAATTATATATATTTTTTTTCCCATCATGATTAAAATATCAAAGTATGTGTGCATGTAAGTTTTGGCAACTGGAGCACAATTACTTTGGGAGATATCGAGGATTTAACAGAAGGCGCTAGCGGTTGGAGAATATTTTCTTCATGGCCACCATCTTGAAGTTCGCCATATTGAATAGCGATTAATTTTCTTAAATGGGAAAGGGATCGTGTAATGTGTCATTCTGGGCTAGAATTTTACGAGAAATACGTTTCTGAAGTCCGTTTTGCCGTAAATTTATTACTGTGACGATAAGGGTATACGCCACTTCTTTTTCGGGTAATGGTGGAATAGTCTGAAAACACACCCATTTCGTTTCCAAATAACTGAAGAAATGAAACCCAAATGAATACAAATCCATATCGATATGGAACTATATCCAGGAACAATTTGCATGCATTTGGGTCTAGTTTCCTTCGTTATTTTGAAACAAATTGGGTGTTTTCAGCCTACTGCAGCAATCTAACCCCGGTGTTAGCTGCTTTTAGTCCGAACTTGAGTTTCAAATATTATTTCGAGATGGAAAGAAAAATACTAATACAACCAGGAAAAGCTACGTTTCAATATAAATTTATAACTAAAGGCAATAAATAAATTTATTTGTTGGTGTACACATTGTTAAGAGAATCTCAAAACTAACGGTAGGTGACTCTGTTGTTTTCTAATACTCTGCTCTCTGGTGACGAAAAAAGGGACTTCTTGCAAGTGCGTTCTTCTAAACCAACGAAAATAAATAACTTTTTTAATTACTTCGTTATGGGGGGGGGGGGGGGGGGGGCTGTCCTATATAGTTATTTTAAAAGTTTAGCCGAACATTTAAGTTTGAAAAAAGTGCACTTTGGAGGGATGTCTCGGTACATTTAATGATTTAAACAAGATCTTAGAAAAACCCCTAGGAACTAAACAAAGACCAAAATTTGGTAGAAAGCTGAAAAAAGTACTTTTTATTATTGTACAAGAGGGCTTCATGTATATTGTTATTTTAAGAAAGATAATTTTAGTAAACCCGGATAAGTGTTCCCCCAATTAGCCCGGACTAACGAGGGTTTACTGTGTATTTTTATTTTTTTAAAAAAAGACTAAATTCCTTTTTTATTAAGGAATTACTTTTTATTTAACCAACTTACTTAAGAAATCGTAGATAGTCCGAAAGTTCTGGGACTTGCGTAATATCGTTAGAACCTGTAGAGATGTGAGAACCTTCTAATGTCACTTGAAGGTCTGTAAGAGCAGCGTCAATATCATCGTCAGCTCCAGTGGTATCCAAATTTGGTTGAGGAACCGTGGCTTGTAGATTGATTTGCAACTGAAAAAAACAGATCTTGTTTTAATTATAAAAGGGACAAGTGCGTGACTTATCATTAACCTATTCCTGAAAGTCCCAGATTATTCTTAATGAAAAAGTGAGTCATTTCGTCTTCTTTTAATATATTTTTACTCACTGTGACTTCATTTATATTTTCAAATACACGTATCTAACAATAAAGCATATATACAAAATGTGTTGCCTGAAGAAGTCTTCCAAGTGCA
>JAGDQP010050866.1:482-13771 GCA_022664845.1 Lepisma saccharinum | reverse complement strand
AAAATATATTTTCATATGTTCATATTTGTTATTAATAATTGTTTTCTTCCACTTTTGGTAGATTATCTTAAATTAGTGACCATACGAACGTGGAGGTTAGGTAAGGTTAGGTGCGGTCATGTATCTTTATACTCTTTCTTCTCATATACGTCACAATTCTTGATGTAACTTCCGTTCAAAATTCCGATAGCGATACGCTCGTGGATCCTTTGGGATTTTTTGTGAGTAATACAGAAGTAGTACTACATATTGCAAAATGCTTCGTTTGGTTGTTTTGTATGTTTAAGTAGACGGCTCCAAATATGCCTAATTGTACTGTAGTTCATCAGAAGTAAGACAAGCATTATACAAATACAGTCGAGCTTGAGTTTTATTTAAGACTTTTAGGTAACTTTGGCTCAGGTTGTCCATTACAGTGGAGAACTGTGAAGCAAGTAAATATTGACAATGGGTATAAGTTTAATTATTTAAATTTCAAATGACATCTTCTTTAATATTAAAAATATTAACCTCGCCAAACTTTACTTAACACAAAACATAGTTATTTTAATATGAAGGAAAGCCCAAGATAGAACAGAATAAGTCAAAGAAAAAGCAGCTCGCACGAAAACTCCACTTACACTCTCCCAATTTTGATTTTACCCCCTTCCCTAAGGTAAAAATCCTGGCGAAATCCCTGGTACTTAAATTCGTGAAATTAGCTTTTGTGACTAATCTCCCATCGTTAATTAGCATTGTGTTGGCCACTTGCTTCGCAATTGCGTTGCTTAGCCACTAAGCTCTTTTAACCATTTCAGCACCGAAAGTCTACAACGTCGTCTTATCGAGGAGAAGTTTTCAACCCGGTTCTTTAAATAATTAAGAAGAATGGTAAGGAAACAAAAGCCTAGAATTTCAAAATTTGTAGGAGCCTATCTTTTCTTTTTCAGAAAAAAAAAAGACTGGCTTAGTGAGGCAAAACTATTGAAAGATTGAATATCAAAAGTTACAAAATAAAGCACCTATGTGTATCAGATAAGTTTACTCGAACAAAAACGAAATAGCTATGTAAATAAAGACACATTAAAACGCATACACATAGTGTTTATGAGCACCGTTAAATAAGATAAAAATAAATTAAAACAGGTTATCTGATTTTACACTAATTCTTTCAATGCTTTGAAACATTATATTTGTAATACCGAAAAATAGCCATGAAAATTCATCAATATAGGTGAATAAAGAGATAGAAGATGAGATATTATCGTGAATAAATTTATCTGATTAATGACTCAATAAATAAGAATTAGAGCAATACCTTCAACAGTGAGACGTTCGAATACCCGTTGCTTAAACCGCACCAAGGAACATTAATTACATGCCCCCATTTAATGATATAACTAAATAATCTCTTCCTTCAATTGCTTCTTGAAAACTGAGACAAAGTAGGAGACGTGAAGAAACAAGAGAGTTTTGGTAGTGCCTCAGTCCTGACATCTATTGATAAGTTATGGAATCAGATGCATTAATTTTTATTAGCAATCTTACTCAAATAAATACGCGGTTTTTTCAAAGCTATACTTAAGTAATGAGATCGCGTCTGACATAGCGTAAAGTAGGGGTGGAATGATTTAAGGGGTTTCCTCGAAAAGACCTGTTATTTACATTTTTTAAATCAGATATTGTGAAATAGATATATATTTGATTATTTTTAGTGTAACAGTTTAGAGTTGTGATTATTTCAAACGATTAGACATTTTTAGAAGAAACATCGATATGTGTCTGAAATTGTTCAATATTTTTAGGTAATCTTTTGCTAGATTCAGAAAATGAAACAAAAATGGCAAACTAACCGATGCAACACTTGTTACTAAATATGAAGCTATTCTTGTCCAACTTTGCTCTCATCTCACGATTTGACTCGACCTTGACATGTGCTCACCCTCATGTCTGCTTCCATTTTCAGACTCATTGAATTCAGTTTTTATTTTCCTTTGTTGATGAATGATATCTCAGCTTTTATTATTATCGAAATCATCACAATAAAGAATATCAACTGGTTCAGGCAGTTTCATTTGGCAAAAAAATATCAAATCGTTAAGAAAACCAAGTATTGAAGTATTGCATATTCAAACAAAATTACGTCTCAAACAAAATTCCTCGAGCATTTTAGATACAGGATTGCAACTGTTGTGAGGGACTGTTATAAGAAATGTAATGATAGTCATAAACAACTACTGTCCCTGAAACTCGGCCCGCAACTACAGAAATTGGCATAATTAGCTGACGGTTCTAAATGTCCGAAAAGAAAGGAATACGTTTCGCTAGAAAATGTCCTTTACATGGAATAAATTTTATAGTTCTTGAAGATTTATTCAAACAAAAATTTATTCAATTACAAACTGATACACGTCTTATTCAAATCAAATATAAGGTGATACTACCCAAAAATAGTGCCTTTCAAGTGGCAACTTTTGACGTCACACATTATTGGACTCTTTTATGAAATTAAACATCACACTCAACAAGACGGGAGCAGTGTGGACTTCTGCATTGTTATCTTGCTACCTTCCATTGTTATCTTGAAAGAACTACGACCTAATAATGGAGGAAGGTGAGACAGCACACCAAACAGTCATTTTTGAACTATGTGATGGAGACAGCACGCCAAACAGGCACTGTTGGGCTATGGAATGACTTCTGGTGAACTTAATGGGGGCTTTACCCCATCAAGAAACGTTGATTCAGAAAATTTGCCCTGGGGGAGGCATTTCAGAGAAGTGGGAGGACGTTACTTGTACAATTCGCATTACAATAATAGGATAAATAGTAAACCTTAATTTTGCCCGGGGGCGGTACATTCCCTCCGGGGGTGCTCCCGGAGAGGTGCCTGAAAGAAACACTGGTTGGGTGGCTGTAACTGACTGTCTTTTGAAAAACATCTCTACCGTAGCACCATGCTCTCAAAACAACCAAAGCTACATAGCTAACTAAACACCAAAATGGTACCCGTGACGTCAGTCAAGGACTGTCAGTGTTATCAACTCCCATTGCCAGAAATATCGTATTAAAATCCGTCAGCTAATTATCCCCATCCCCATATTTCACTGCGATCCTCTACTAATATAAAAAGAAATCCGTTACTGTCTGTAGACTATCTGAATCGCTGTCGGTAGGGAGATACAATTGTTTGTACGTACACTCAGTTACAATATTAAGTGGAGGTTGGAGTTATAAGAAATACTTTCCCCCATGAGAATTGTTTCACTGTACGCCTAATAGTTAGATAACCAACATTACAGTAAGAATATGCGCCAAAACATGGCATGTCAGGATATTTCTCCATTTGGAGGAAGAAACAATTAGTCGTTCAGCATCATTTAGATAACCACAAGATATGCAAAAATTCAATTCATGTTAAGTTCTAAGAGATAGGAATTAATGCAAAGAAAAGGAAAATGATATGGACATCATGCAGGAATCGTCATTATGCAATGCAAACACATACTTATCTTGTTCAAACACACACACACATAGAGAGAGAGAGAAAGAGAGAGAGAAAGCATGGAAGAAGACGGGGAAAGAGTGAAAAAAGAGAGGGGAAAGAAGGAAGGAGGGAAACAAAAATAGCGTAAGACATGGAAATACATTAAATTTTAACACTTATGAATACACAGTCTGCATCTCTTTCCCCTGCCCCCCTCTCTCTGTGTCTTGTGGTTTCATGTGCCAGAGGGCCAAAAATAAGTTTAAATTGAAATGCATACACCCTAAAAGGTGTGTTTTCTCACAACTTTCAAAAGTGGACTCTGATTGTTTCTCCTCTGTACTCTTCGAATGTTTACAAAACGCATGTGCATAATATACATATATTTTTGGTGTCATTCTTCACAGTAACCGTGGCCACAATGTAGGTTGCGTACTATGTGGGCTAACTTCCTGTTTGCTTTTACTATAATAATCATCTATTTGCGTTAATCATCATGGATGGTTGTAACACAAACAGAAAAGCGAATGTGTAGGAAAGATTAAACTGTTCTACATACTGTGATGAATAGCTTCAGTACAAGTAACAAATGTTACTAACCTAACGTCTACTGTTACATTTATTATTTCATCATTCACTGCTACGATTACATTTAATTTAATGTTAGTTTTTGAATTTGGATTAACAATGAACTATTTTTCAAACCTAATAAAGAGAATTGTGGAAATAAAACAATTTGTGGCCATAAACATGGTTTGATAAAAGTCAAGGAAAGGAAACCATGAAAAAGGAAGATCAAAGTTTCGTGTCTAGAAGAATGTAAAATCAACAACCTAAGACGACTTTCATGTATTATCATTAACGTTTATACAATTAACTATAGGTTGCGTCAGGCGTGACGTCATTGGCTCAACCAACTATATTAGAATAAGATGATAGGCGAAAATTGGAATCTGAATCCAAGCATAACGACGTTAGTCTTCCATTTTTGTATGCACAGCCAGAATTTACAAGAGTGAGAAAGACTTAAAGTAAAAGCGATCAGCTTGTAAAACCGATGTTTTACTCTTATTTTGTGATATTTAATTAATAGTATATTTTTACTCAAATTAGTATATCGATATGTAAAGTTACGAATATATAGCACACTTTTAAGTTCTGGTTGTGCACACCAAGATGGGAACAGGCCTGTAGTTGGTACGTTCGGATCAAGTTTTTCAGTTTTGACCTATCAACTAATTCTAATATCCTTGGTTGTGTCAATGATGTCACGTTGGACACAACCTGTAGTTAGTTCTATAAATGTTGTATAATCACGATTTAAAGTATGAGATGAGTTGAAATAAAGATAATTTTTATGTAAAAGGGAATATACCAGTTCTTTTACCAAGTACATGATACAATAATCAAATTTAATAATTTATTTATATACATAACATATTGCTTTGTCAGAATATCTTTGGTATGTTAATAGCAAGTACTGATCTACCATTTTTTAATAAGTCGTACCTTTTCTAACAGCCATAAAGGATAATAAGGTTCCGTTCACAATTCAACAAAACAAATAAAATACTTCAAAAGGAAGGGTTTGACTGAAGAAAATACGAGATGTATTTACGTACGCCGTACAGATAATCGAAGCAGTTTCATTTATAGAAATGAAACACCAAGTACTATATTTTCAATCTAAATTTAAAATTTTAATATCAATCTTTACAAATACAATTTTCTAAATTTAACTTTCATGATTCTGTGGTCAATTCACTTGCAGTGGCTTAGCAGATAAATATTGTTTGGGGTTTGTGTATTTAGTCTTGAGAACATGACGGGTTCTATGATTTGCGAGTTCGAAAACTTATTAGCACCTTTGCGAGTTCTTTGATTACTAAGCATTCTCATAATACTCATCAGGTCAGAGGCTATCCTTACCTAAATAATAGATTTACTGTTAGTATAACATGAGATGAAATAAGTAATCCAATTTCAAAATGTAGTATGTTGCAAATTTAGGAAAAAAAATTAAAAACACTCTATTGATATCCAGGATTTTTCATCTTAAGCTTTAATATCAATCTATTATCAGAATGTAAATCTCATCAATTTCTCTTTAAATATTAAAAAGGAAAACTATTTCCATTTGAGAAGCCTGCACAATTGTTATTTTCATTTCTCCTCATGTCCTGGAAACGTGCCAGTGTGGACTTAATACGTTTTGTAATTGGCCTACTTAAATAAGTGTTTGTCGCCTGTTATATAAACAAGGTAACATTGTTTTCTTGCAATCTTTGCTAGTACGCAATATTAGTTCATGTATTGCTTAACGTTATTCTTGTTAAGCTTAGAGATCTGTACCAAAGTCTGTTTCTATGTGGTTGTGACTAGGAATACGTTAACATATGAGATGCACTAAATCAGTGTTAGCAACTGACCTTTTATACCAGAATTTCATACTGCGGTGTATGGGTGGCTCTATGTAGTCTTGAAAATTACTAACAGCAAGGCGTAATTATTGCATTTTAATTTTCACTTTCAGCAGTATTGTTGACTGGTTCATACTTATCATACGTAGAAGTAACCCCATTGTTATGTTGTTTACAGTAGTTTACTATTCCGTTTTCTTTCTTTAACATATACAAACATTAATGAATTAACATTCTTTTACTTATTTTCCAATTTTTCATGTCTCTTGTGAATTTATTTGTTCCAATTACCAATACTTTAATTTTGTTTATGTTTATTCTCAGTTCACGTTTCTCACAGCTGACATGTATATTTGTCTCACTCTTTCACTATTGCTGTTCACTCTGCCAAGTCTTTCTATACTTTCATAATTCTTCTCTGCTTTAAGTTATTCATATATTTGTATTTATACATTCCTTAATACCTTCTTCAATACTTTCATTTATATTTCTCAGCTAACTCGAATGAATGCTATTTTCAAATCAATAAATGCTACATACACGTTTACTGTACAAAATTATATACTTCCATACACAATATTATTCTCTGTTTTATACTTTTTTTTCGCAAAACTCTATAATTTTACTTACACTTTATTCGTCAGTGGTACTAAGTAAACTTATATCTACATTATTTTGGAGAGACAGATGAAGTTGCGGTTGTCATAGAAACAGATGAAGTATAAGTAATCTATTAATATATTTTATTAGTCGTAAACGTATAGAGCTCATTGGGTAAACACGTAACAAATATTAACAAAACTTCTACAATTGAAGGCTTGTAGGTATCAATTCGCAGAAAAGCTATTGGAAGTTTGCTTACTTATTATAGACTTATGTTGGACTTAATTTAAACATAAAGTTGCCAACACTGCAGGGACTTTACTAGGGCTTCGTGCCAGGATCTGGATACGTGGTGGACCACGTCTTAGAAAAATCCACCGGGAGAAAAGAAGACGAAGAAGGGTTGAGCGACTGAGAGAGAGGAAATCGTCTTAGAAAACAGCCAAGGTTCGACCGACTTTTCTCGGGTTTCGGCTCTCTCTCTCTCTCACACACACACACATATGTAAACCGGAACTGCGGGTATATTCAAAAGATGAAGAAAGAAGAAAGATGTGCGGAAACAAGAAGAAGAGAAAAAGAGCAGGAATTCGCTAAAGAAAGAAGCTAAAGAAGAAGCAGAATAAAAATGCTTCAAACTCTAAGATAACAAGGCCGAAGGAGAGAATGCTTGTTTGTGAGGATCTGTGCGTGGAGGTGAAGACGAAAAGAAAAATTGGAGAAAAAGTGCTTGAAGCCAGAAGAAGAAAATGCCTATGTAGGAAGTTACTATGTCGATGGAAAGATCGTGTCTGTCTTCCCGAATTTCCTCACACGCATATACAATACATATATACACCCACCCAGCTACCCATATATACGAACTTTCTTACGAAGGATTTTGTCCTAAGGGGGAATCTGGGTATATTCAGATACAATACTGTTTTCTTTATTAAGTCTTTCAGGGTTCAGAACCTGAGACGCGTATTTCTTGTAGAAACAACTCCATTCGTTTAACACTAATCAAAAATAAATGTTTTCCTTACACTGTATTTTCTAATGATTTTATTAAAAGAATCAAATAAGATTTTACCCCGATTCCACAATAAACTTGATTCAAACTTTTTCCAAGCTTGCCATGTTAAGTGAAAAGGTATGCATCAAGCTTGTTATGATAAGTGTTCAAGCTTAAATCAAGCTTGACCTATACTTAATATTTGGCATCTGACAAGCTTGTTGTGTGAAACAGGTTTGCCATGATATTAGCTGCCAAATATATCAATAGAACTGTCTACGTCCATCTTGAATCAAACTTACAATATCAGATCAATTTTGTATAGTCCATTTGAAACTTAAATCAAGCTTGTTACATCAAGCGTTACTGAAAATCAAGCTAATCGTAAGCTATGTGAGTATATAGTATTTCATAACGATTTGATGCTTTAGAGCTGCTTATCTTTATTACTGACAGTGAACAGATCGATGTAGTAGGATTCAGAGTTGGAACTGGGTCACTTTTGGTAAACCGGTGACCCAGTCTGACCCAAACATAGGTGCCCCGAAGAGTCGGTCCAAATCTTGGCACGAAAAATCCAATTGACCCGGTGTTGCTACGGATGACTCAGGACCCGGTCTTGACTGAAATCACCAAACTGAGTTAACTCGACGACTCCATGATCGCATCTTCAACCAATTTACCCGGTGGCAATATCTTGACTCGGTGACCGGTCTTGTTTCTGTGGTTAGAATCCACGCTAGATGCTAATGTTAGAATTCCTTAGGAATCGAGCTATGTATGGGTACTTCCTATTTGAGAGTTTTAGAAGCTTTTAATGTTTATCCTAATTAATACTTCAAACAAGATGATGCCTGTGCTCACCGTGTTTGAAAATAAGGTTTCAAGAAAGATATACTGGTTGGAACAGGACAAGATGACTGGAGAATGAAGGAGACTGCATAATAAAGAACTTCACCGACTGTACGATTCACCAGATGTTGTAAATATATTGAAATCGTGACGACTAAGGTGGGCAGGCTATGTAGTTCGGATGGAAGGAAACGAAGATTGTATTTTATCCTAGTTGGGAAGTTGGATGGAAACAGACTGTTGGGAAGACCGATACGCCACTGGGAGGATGATATTAGAAGAGATCTTTGAGAAGTAGGTGTTCGTGATGAAAACTGGCTTGATGTTGTCCAGGATATAATCCAATGGCGCACGTTTGTTACTGCAGCGACGAATTTGCGATTTCCGTAAGGCATAGAGTTAGTTAAGATTGCTAGATTATGTCGTGGATTAGGTTAGCTCTGGATTAAAATAGGCTATGCAACTGGTATACAGAACGACTCATACATAAGTGGTTTCAATCCAATCAGACGAAGAGAAAATTTATCCTGTTGGCATCAGGAACATAATTTAAAGTTACTTCAATAGTAACGGAACTTTTTTTTAGTTTCAAACTTTGTCTCCTAATCTCAACGGAATAAAGTTTTATTTCATTTTTAAATATTTTGGTCTTTCTGGAAACATTGAATGGAATGAAACCCTCCTCTGTAAGGACTGATTCATTTAATGGGTAACGTATTGTGTCTCGTCTCTGAATAATTTAAACGCTAGAGAGAAGTATTCTGGAACCTTCTTCAAGTTTTTGCAGTCTCGTGGTCCAGTCAGTAACACGCGAACCTCGGCTCGGCAAAAAGGAGGAACATGGTTTCCAACCGTGTTGCCGACCACCCTGACTAAGATTTTCCAGTTTTGTCTTCAGTTTTACTAAGGAAATACCGGATTAGCACTTGAAGTTAGGCTGTACGCTACGTTACCATTCCTGACAAACTTGGATCAATTCAGAAAAATATTGTTTTTTAACAAGTTATAAAAATTGTTCAAATAACATGTTATGTAATGAGTAACGTATACAGGATGTCCGGAAAGTCCTGCACCAAACTGAAACGGGGGGGGGTGGGGAGCTATTTGAGATGAGGAGCCCGTGTCCGGAACCCAGCCGTTACGCCTGTGCGAGCTATTGAAATTTCGAGGAAAGGTGGCAACAACGCGCAATTAGAAGCAATGAGTGCGGCGTCTGGACCTGTGTGTGGATCCAGCACTACGGATGCCACGAAACGAAACTAATTTGATTAGAAACAAACATTTGAGTTCAATGCAATTGTAGACTTTAATACGTTTGTACGTCTGTACAGCAAAGTTGATACAACAAACGACAGGGGGCGGAATTAACGCAAATTGGCACTGAACCTAACAAT
Source organism: Lepisma saccharinum (assembly GCA_022664845.1). Lineage (NCBI taxonomy): Eukaryota > Metazoa > Arthropoda > Insecta > Zygentoma > Lepismatidae > Lepisma > Lepisma saccharinum. The sequence goes on along the minus strand of JAGDQP010050866.1, from coordinate 4,042 downwards.
AACATTTTGGTATTTGCGCTTATTTTATCTCCTATGGTTCCAAAAGAAGGGAACAGGTTTTACCAACTGTACCATTTACAGGCATTGCTCAAAAGTACCTCCCTGGATATCGTCTCACAAACAAAGGTGCAAGCGGTTAATAAGCGACGCGCGCACTTGTCCAAACAAATTGGCTGCGCTGTCTAATTATTCCGGTTGCGACTGCTATTCTGGCCACTAATTCTTCGTTACTTTCGAGTTCCGTCCCATCGTACAGTAGTTCCTTCATGTATCTCCACAAGAAGAAATCGGTGCAGACGAGGAGACCAGTGAGGTTGAGACCACTCGCGACGAAGCTAACACTTGGCCACTGAGCTACAGGGACTGAGTGGCATTCGTAGCGCTGGAACCACACAGGTCCAGACGCCGCACTCATTACTTCTAATTGCGCGTCGTTGCCACCTTTCCTTGAAATGTCAATTGCTCGCACAGGCGTAACGTTTGGGTTCCGGACACGGGTTTCCTATCTCAAATTTCTCCCTATCCCCACCCCCATGGGTGGTTTCAGTTTGGTGCAGGACTTTCCGGACACCCTGTAGTTTCGTAGGTCTAATACTCGGCATGTTTATGTATAAGAATAGTACACTCTGAGGAGGTGAATACTTAGGATATTAAGTTATGTAGCATTATTGATATATGTAAACTTTCGCATAAGAATTACATATTCATTCAGTCTAATGTTTGAATTTGTTTTCATTAGCGTACCTAATCGAATTTACAATTTCTAAATTTATTATTTAATGTCTTTAGCTCAGGCTCAGGCCGGGTGGATAATGATGGGATGTTTTGGTGGAATGAAGAAAGTGGGAGGAAACGGGCGAACTGCCAGAAAACCCACCCACGCACACGGTCTTTGTCCACCAGAAAGTCCACATGAAACGAGTAGGGATCGAACAGATGACCCCAAGCACCAGAGGTGAAAGCTCTGTCACTGAACCACCGCTGCCCGCGTACCTAATCGAGTTCAAGGCATAAGGTGCGTGGGTTGGAACTTACCTAACATCGTTCTTTTGTTAAACTAAGAAAAAAATGAAATTTATGGGCGGTAACAGCACTATGGCTTACGCCCTTCCCGATAGAGGAGAAGCCCTTGATCTTTGTCACGTCTAAATCGTTCTTTTGTATTTTAACTCCAAATTTGATTAGGATTTGATGTCGATTAGTTGTATTAGCTCTATTTCCGGTTTAGAAAAACAAAATGTATATGGTCGTCTCACATCAACTTTGCGCAATGGCGGACAAGGTTCGTTCCAAATTTTGGGTAGTCTTTCATTACTAAATAGTTTTAATTTCTTTAAAATTGAATGAAGAGTTGAGACTCTGGTACACCAATTATTAGGGCACCCGGCGGACTACGAAGCCCACAAAATAAAACTACAGTTGCTATTGGCATTCATAATCTATATTTTCTTTAATATGATTGCTGCAACGCCTGAACACAAAAAAAAAACATGAAAATAAGAAATCCATCAGCATTTTCAAATGAATAGCTTGAAACATATTGATCCATTGGTCTCCGTGCGTAACATGATATTATTTAGATAAGTTTTAGTTTAGTTTTTTCCATTCTTATATTTTATCGTTAGTAATACCTAAACTTCATTCTACTTCCTCGAGAACAGATTCGAAGCGAATTCCAAAGAAAGGAGATCATTGGTTATGTATCTATATTATTAAACCACTAATTGTGATGTTCTGTCACACTATTGTTTAGAAATTCATTTCCTTAGGAGCAGTCACAAGAGAAAGAAAATAGTTCGAGTTAACCATCTTTTACTGTGTAATGTAGGCTGCTGTAGTTGTCTACTTGTATTGAAAAGGTGGGAATATAGAGAATCTAATAGAAGATATGTTCAGCCATCTGTTGAACATTTCAAGAACTTTTAGCTTCTGAACCATAAAGTTGTAGAAACCAATTAAAACTTTATCAAATTTATCACGGAATTAGGGCTGCTACGGAACAGCATACGCTCTTCCTTTTAAAAATAAGATGATTTTTATTCTTCTTCGAATCCACATTTCGGAGGCCTCTGATCTTTTTCCATCTTTTGCTGGCTATAGCTCATGTATCCACTCCATATTAAGTCAATATTTTTGCACAAAACGGCGGGCTTGCAATATATTGTGGTGAGGAAGGACCATTTTGAGGCGAGTGGCATAGCATATGAGCGTATGTACCCGCTCTATGCCTCGGATTCAAACCCAAGCGTATATTGTTTCTCTTACTATACCAGGTTCATTGCTCTTAAAGGTCACATACGCATTGTGGCTTCCATTTCAGAAAATTACATGAAACAAAGCCAGCCCACAGGTCTACTCGATCTAAATACATGAATGTGGCGCACTGTATGCAGCACAACTCCGCTACGCACAGTGCATTTTAAAGCACTGTATAGTGTGTGCAGGAAAGGAGCATCCTCCGACGTGCTGCAGCTTCCTTGCGTAAGGATGAGTCGTATGAATGAAGAAGAACTACTTGCATGATTCAAATGGAGTAGGCTAGTGGCGGTCTGTCTCTTTGTTGCCCCCATTGCACAATACCCACATTATTAAATTATTTAGTTTTTATTTTAATGTAATAATATTCTACCTTTCGTTCAAAAAAGCCATAGTTTCCTTTTAGGAAGAGAAAAAATACTTCACCAGTTCACCGTTTAATCTTGGTGTTGTAATTAGCCTGCACCTCTTTTAAAGCCGAACTCGCTACAGAGGCTCTCCCTCCGCTGGATATTCGACTTACGTTTCTAATAGCAATTAGCATATGTATTTAGAAGTTGCAGGGATCAAGCAAGCCAAATGATGCTTTCTACTTATTTCTTTCCTCCTTAGCTTTCCATTTCTTCCAGAAGATGGCACTTGTGGCGTGCAAGACCTCCATTTACTCGCAGTTTCTCTGTCTCTCTCTCTCTATCTCTCTCTGTGCATATGTGTGTGTGTGTGAGAGAGAGAGAGAGAGAGCGTGTAGGTGTGAGCATGTATGTGTGTGTGTGTGAGAGAGAGAGAGAGAGAGAGAGAGTGTGTGTATATGTGTGTGTGTATTCGTCCCTTATAATACTACAGAATGGTACGTGTCAAGTACCGACCCTCTCGCAGTGCAAATTAACAAGGAAGTACGTCAGCAGTTGAGCACAGAATTGGGGAAAGTAACTGACAAGTGAATAACCGAACATCGCTTGGAGCGAGCTGTACGTAACGATACTTGAGTGACGGCTTAGTGTCGAAAGATAGACACTAGAGCAAGTATTTAAACTCATATGTCCACTTCCAGTCTAATCCAATGTAGGCAAAAGGTTCAGCTCTAACTCAATTTTATACGCTTCTTATCGCTGTAAAGCCCGTTTTTTAATTTAAGTTTTAATTTCTGAGTTATTCATATAATACTATACCGTACTCTGCATGTAATACAAAATACTGCATATAATATTTTTGTTTTTTTTCTTCAGATATTAAGACATAAATAAAAAGCGGGCCAGCGATATCAAGCGTAAAAAGCTGAGTTAGAACTGGAAATTTGGTCCATA